>JTDE01002664.1:28265-41267 GCA_014338405.1 Paragonimus skrjabini miyazakii
GCTCACAGGTTGTGTATTAGCAGAGTGAGAACCTTGTTGCTTACAGCGTATGTTGTTCTGCAACTAATGATACAGTTGAAAGAAGAACTAAGGAAGCAAACAGACAGATTCTGAAAAGCATCATTAAGATCGATGGGCAAACTCACTACTAGAACTCAAAGTGGGAGATACGTTGTGAGGTCAACCAATGCCTAGAATCCACGAGGTTCGGTGTGAGGGTTTAGTAACGAGTGGTGAGGAAAAAAGCTCGTTTGAAATCAAAACAGGGGACAGCGTCCATAAAAACTGTGTCCACCTAAGGAGAAACTGGAGGAAGGGGCTGAGGGGAAATGGGAAACACCACTAGTTAGACGGTCAGCATGACCCGTCGTATTCGAGACTACAAAAACAAACAGTGGCAAACAAAATAAAATTCCAATTTGAACATCACCCACAATTGATCGCAGCTGTCGCATTCCCATAGACTATCCAGTCGGCCACTCATGAATAATCTAAAATAAAATTCATTCTGTACAGGAATCGCCTAGAAACTATGGAGAAAAGGATGTACTAATGACCCGCTCAGGTCGTAGTGGTGAATAGATAAAGTGTTGAGCGTGTCGACTGAATGTTACTTAAACCAGGTCCGTGTCCATCAATCAGTTCACACCAGGCTGCACAGCGGTGCGGATGCATTGTAAACACAAGTACATGCTTTAATAGGTGATGACTCACAGAGAATGTCACTGAGAATTTGAAAGCAGAGCTTTTGACTGAACATTTTGCTGTAAGCTTAGAAGGACTATTTCATACACACAGGAATGCAGAACAAGTACCACAACGAGGTTATGGGTACCGAGGTAAACTGATTTTTCTTAGTTGTTGTTGGTACTTGTTGAGAAGACAAAGTATGTTCTTTTTTGACGAGGTGATACCACGTAAAATCTTTGTGTATTTCAATGATCTCTTGGTTGTTGAAAAACTGGTAATTACATATATAGTAGAAAATGCAAAGGCTATTCACAGGTCTGCATTGAACCGTCCTCACCAGGACTCTAGCAGAACATCGCAGAAATCTTAGAATAACGCTCTGAAGTAACTGGACACCAGATCATAATCAGAAGTTCCATAATCACTTTCCACACATTGAACACGGGTCATGTAACTCGGCCGCAAACTGTTGAGATAGGTAGGCGAGAATTTAGAACTACACATGAGCGCTTATTCACACTGGCCATCAACATTATGTGAAAAAACTTCACGGCTACGATCTCTTTGACATATAGTGACGCTCTCGGAGTGATCAAACTGACTGGCATCGATGACTAGATGAAATGATCTTTTCGGTAAATTCAGATTTTCATTCCCACTTCTCCAATAACAAAATGGCCAGTGGTCAATGGTACGTTGGCATGTAAGTGGAGATAAAATCTTTTTGAGTTCCGTTTCAGAATGGTTCGGAAAACTTTAGGGTGTTTTACTTTTTGATGGCAGCGGTCGATTGGTCAGATACAGGAATCCGTTTCAGTTCAGTGCGTGACGCTGCTAGTGCTACAATCCAACAGTGTGAGCTGTGTTGACACTTGCAGTTTGGGCAGCTCTGATAAAAAAAAACTATTAGTAGGTTCTCGGTTAAGTGCTGATAAGGGCTGAAAAGTACATTCACTTGGATGAGAAAGATATAATTTGATCTTAAGGGAAACTAGAAAGCGTGACCATAAGTAGGGTGAAGTAGGTGACAGAAATGAGAACGGTCAGCCTGTGTATCACTTCTTCCGTCATGCGACAGTCAAGCATCAGCCATCATACATACTCAGTGGCGGTAGATTAATCTGACTAGTTCTCAATGATTATCCGCTCAAAAGGGGGTTCCTCTATCAGTAGTGTTACTCTCTATGTTTCCAGAAAAGACACGGTAAGCTCCGTGGAGTGTGCGTATGCACAAGTCCGCTTCCGGAGTAAATGTGGGCATCTTTGGAGCATCAGTTACGTCCCACAGAAGAGAATTTCAATGGGAGCACACACTTATGGAGAATACTTTGTGCTAATAAAGCTGCCAGCCCCGTTGCTAAACTGATTTCAGTGTGTGACTTCAGGGACCAGTGACATATGACTTCTGGTGTGAGCCGCGATTAGGAATCACTCGAGATGAGGTCCCCTCTTAGTCGTTTGCAAGCAAGTAGGAAAACCCTGAAGCGGTTCAGTCTTGTAGGATATGGCTGGTTGTCAGGCCGTGGATCCTCTCTCTTGCACTGCGTGGGATGGATTCATGTCTAAAAAGGTTTTCAGCAAAGCATGGGCCTGGTTGTTTAACTCAAGAAAGAGGGCGTACGACTCAAATAAATGTAAACAGGGAGTGATGTATTGTCCCGAAGTTCATTGCGAGTAAGACAAATTTAACCTTGAATCTTCGGGTCATTTATTTACAATTAGGTCCGGTGTTTGGAACGATCATGACGCCCGTGCCCAGATCCTTTGTAGTAGTCGAACTCATGAGATTAACAGTAAGTAGGGAACTAGCTCGATTTCAATGCTAGCCTCCATGCAGTAGAAACCGAAGACCGCGAAGTGTGGATACAGTTACGAGTTCCTTGTGTTTCAGATTTATGGGTAACATTATGTAAAGCAGTTGATTAAGGAATGTGAGACAGACAGATGGCAATCACCCCGCGTCCTCCTGGTGCTTGAGTTACGGAGGGTTCACCTGTTTGACAGTTGTACTAATGGCAACAAGTAAGTAGGACACTCCTGATTGACTGCAATCGTGTCGTTCCAGTCGATTGGCAAATGTCTATGACGTTCTGTCGTCCGGGGGCTGCCAGCACGTAGCCTGCGATCACCACATCCTTCTCGGACAAAACAACGGGGCTAGTCACATTGCTGATGTGGTAGGCGTGGAAGGAATTGTGACGAATATACAGGACCATGGATTTGGGTTCGCTAAAAAGCAGCACGTTTCCTGACGCCGCTTCAAAAAGAAAATTGGGACCACTTTGGAGATTATGTTGGCCCTCAGGTAGGGATATGATTTTCCATACTTTAGAGTCGTCGCATACTACGACTGACGATTGTTGGGAGGTCGTTGAGGAACAGAGTGAATAAAAATGACACAAGTATGGACACCTGACGGTATATATTGAGGTGTTGACCTTTCACTCACTCTCTTCCGTCGAAAGCATGAAACATTAGAACATACAGAAAATGCGGCTCGTAACACCAATCCAAACGGCCAACAGCTGTGTTTTGCAGTAAAGACGAGACTTCTGTCAGTTAGAGAGCAGACAAACTAATTGCTTCCCGCTTACCTGACAGTGGCCATCGAATAAATCCGGATGAAGCATTCCGAGTCATCTACAAGGTTCGTCAATCCTGCTCCAGAGTGCGATTGATATCAGCGACCGAAGCTATTACTATCAGACTTCACAACCCCTGCCTGTGCCCAAAAACAATTCATACAAACCCTCCACCTCACCTGGTCAGTCATTCCGCATGCACTTGAAACCTGAGCAAGCGTGAACCACTCGACACTAATGAACGCATGTCTCATGACAGGCATGTGTAACACCCCAACACATTCACCAACACTCCTACCCTCACCAAGTAGACTTTGATCCGTACCACATCTGTGATTTTTAATGACCTACTTGACAAATTATAATTTCCATATATAACCCGCACTTACCTTGTGTAATTGTAAAAGCCTGGTGTGAATGACAGAAAACAGCTGTTTACAAAATGAACTTCTTATGAATTCTACGTGAATCTGGAGAGGACTGAAATGGACAAACACTCCGACTCAGCGATTTATATACACGGAGCCAGAGGGCGAGTATTGGTTGACATCGTTTCGAGAATGTGAACGATTTCGGATTTCGATTTCACAGTATTACACCAAACGAGTTGACTAGACCAACAACGTGACTTGTTTCCATAATGTGCCTCACGCTAAAGGCTTTGGTAGGATTTGGTTTCATTGGTCTGGCTGTCACTATCTCTTGCTTTATCGCACATACCAACTGATTAAGTTCATGCCTGGGCATACTTTGTCATCGCTTCCAGTTGTTCTGTCGATAAGTACGTCAACATAAACGCAACTTAGCCGAGAGTTTACGTGGTTTCATATTTATTGATCTTCCTGTCTCTCAGATTGTCCATGGTCAGCATTTAGAGCATGGTTTTGACTTCGTCTATGTATCCTTGACCTCCGATCTCTTGTTTTCTGATTATGTCTAGTTTACTTCAGATACAATATTTGACTTAAAGGAACTTCCGCATAAAAAGGGAAACTTTACCAGCAAACGTAATTGTCGACTGTCAACACTTTCCCCCCAACTACTGGTTGTTTTATTTCCTATTGAGCAAAAAGAAACCTCACGGTATCTGGTACGCTGATGTTTGAACGTTCTTACTTATAGCGTAGAGCTCCCTTTGACGACTACATCAGAGCCTAAGGAAAACACAGGTGACAGAATGTTAACATTTTGTTTACTCTCAACAGTCGTTAACGTAAACCATGCAGATTTTATAGATCATGCAACTAAACCAGAACCAGTGCAGTTGTACTAAGGAGAATGTGTAGTATCACACTGTTGTGTGGTCAGGGTCATATGTCATGTATGTGTCATATATGTCATGTGTCATATATCTTGCAAGTGCTATATCTGTTCGTTATTTACGTGACCCCTTTGTTGCATATCCTTCTGCTATTATTTAGATGTTTGGTTTCACCGATACTACTTACAACGTATTGTAATTAACAAGCCAGAATCTAAGTATGTATTCAGAGCAGTAAAAATCTGATAGGTCGCTAAACAGCAAATTCACCAAACAGCTGCCAATGTTTTGTTGTACGTTGATGATATTTTTTAAATTTTTGATTTTATTGATCATCTTTTCTCGGTTCTCAATCAGTCTAATAATATTCATCACAACCCAACTTAATCTCACAAAATTGTTTGGATTGAAAACTTAGAACTTTTGATAAGCTCATTACTAGTGTGGTGAGGAGGAGCGATCGTAATATACCACTCACACCACCATTATTCGATAGTGGAGCCAGAGCATTGAGTTTGACATTGAAGTAGCCGCAAGAAAAATACAAGAAGAAACTTCGGAATGCAGCATCGCATGAAATGGTTCTTGGTACGTTAGGGAACGTAAAGGAACTGAGCATTAGCGTGTGTGACAACCGTGACGTTCTGGGTTCAGTACCGTGAGTGTTTGTTTGTGGTCGTGTTGAAACGTATAACCCACGTGTTGCTTTCCTGAATAACTAACACTTGCGCAATCCGTGTTCTTGGCTCACAACATTAGAAGCGCGAGTGATGTGCTACATCTTTCGGTCCACTGCAGAGCAGCATAAGTTAGTCAATATCTCAAGTTTGTCTCATTCTCTCCGATTGCTCACATACGTAATTTCCGATTAGTAGTAGTAGGGGATTTCAGCTTCCACATAATTCGAACATCACCTTCAAATAATGACATAATTTCGTTAACCTTCCATTTTACAAAATGGGGCATATTTGCACTCCTGGAAAACTTCCTGCAACCAAAAGAAAAGATTTCAAGAACCACTTTACTAGCAAATAACTATCCCGAAAATTCTGTTAGAACTGATAGCGAAATGTGGAGAAACAATGAGTTATTTTGGGTAACCTAAAATTAAAATGGAGCCATCTGGTGAACGTTGTCATACAGACTAAATCTGTTCTAGTTAGAGCTTTTGATACCGCACAGTTTTGCATAATCGAACCCACTTGCGGGACACTTCTCCACAATCCTGAAGGCAGTTCGTCTATTATCTCTCACGTTATATACCAGTTCAATTGTACTTAGAGACGCTAACATGAGCAAACCAGACCAAAACGTACCTCGGTAAGGCACCAAACATAGCTACAAGGTGGTTGAAACAACCGATAACGCATCAGCCGTCTCATGACAATGGGTCACTAAGTGGATCCAGTTAGCTTGTTCAAGATATTGTTGCGTACTCAGACCCAAACTACATGTCTTTAGTTAGTCAACGCTTACCTGAACTAACCAGTCAGTGTGATATGCGCAAATTTGGTTGAAGCAGCTGTCAGTTGCCGTAGCTCCAAGTTTTCAGTGAGTGTATGCATGTCTAGTCAATGTTTGTTTCTAGATGTCCAACCTGTATAATCTACAAGTTTTACGCTTGCGACTGTTGAGATTGAAAGAAATGTTAATGTCATAAAACTTTCTTTTTCTGCCCTGATGAACTTCATGTGCCAATTGCCCTTGATGGGTCTGCGCTTAGCGATCGATCTGTCCGCCGACAGAATTGTCCCTGTTTATCATTTCACGCTGGTTTGTTCTGACCCAGCTCGCCTGTCATTGGTCAAAACAGTCTAACCAGCCTGACCCACTCGTCGACCAGTAGACCACCAGCCGTCCATCGGCCCACTTATCTGGACGTTAGTCACTCTGTTTGGTTGCTGACTGCTTGTCTGCCCCTACTTTCCCTGTTAGCTAACGTCTCTTCTTCGATTAACTGACGCACTCTCCGTTAACTATACATGCGGGTTAGCCCAATTCAATCCAGTTTAGCTGTGTCGCTGTTTGTGATCACACTTTCGGGTCCACTTTCAGTGTCATTTAGAACCAACCTCTGTTGATTATTATGGCTCATTTCTGCCGCAAATTGTTTGCTGCCACCAGAAAATATAACCAGCTCGTCCCGCTGCATGTTCAATTTTCGGACAGCATCTACTCAACAACCGGGCCTCTATGGGATTTATTAACGGTTCGATTCTATAATAACAGTCAAGCCATTTCCACAAACCTATCAATAACGCCGTGTGTTCACATTTAGTGTTAACGAAAGTTTACGTTATTATTATTATTTCTAAGCAGTCTCTTGGCTAAATTGATATAGTCCACCAGGTTACCGTGTATACAACTTGGGTGATCCCTTAGTAGACTGTTTGTGCCTAGAAAAAGGAACCCCGATTCATTGGTCTGACATCAAAACAGCCTATTAACTGAATGGATTCAGTCCACCACATGACAAGGTTGTGTAAGTTACGACCTCCAAGGCCGGAATTTGAAGTAATGGTCATATTTCCTACTGTTCATTTTTAAGACAAAAACCAGATTAGTACATGTCCAGACTCGTCAGATGGTTAGTTAGTTGGATCAGGATTCCGGCCTTGTGTTACGTACCTGGTGAATGCAAACATAGATGAGACAAACCATGGGGGGTTAGTTGAGTCAGGGTAAACATCGACATATTGATTCGAAACTCATACTATTGTAAACATTCGGCCATTTTTGTTGTGTGATGAACAAAAATGGCTGTTTGGGTCAGCGCAAACTGCACTGCAGTTCCTTCCTAAAGAGATTATCACAGCGGCCGACAAAAATGATTCGTACTACAGGATGATTCACTTTGGATGATAACCCAGCCCATTCATCAAGGGTACACAAGATATCTATGGTGAGCATGTTGTACCGTAGCGAGGAGTAGGCAGTCGTGCTATATTATTCACGCCATTGCTATTCAGTAGCAGAGCATATATTTTAACAATGAAGTAGCTGCAAGAAAAATACAAGAAGATACATCGGAGTGCACCATCGCATGAAATGGTTCTTGGGACGTTAGGGAACGTAAAGGAACTGAGCGTTGGCGTGTTTGGCAAACGTGACGTTCTGGGCTCATGACCGTACACATATGAGTGTGTTTGTTTGTTGTCATGTTTAAACGCATAACCCATGAGTCGGATTCCTGAATAAATGACCCTTGTGTCATTCGTGTTCTTGGCTCACAACAGTACTAGTGCAGTGAGGTTGAGCGATCGTAACATACTACTCATACAACTGCTATTCGGTAGTAGGACCAGAGCATATATTTTGACATCGTACGAGCCGCAGGAAAAATGCAGAAAGGAAAATCAGAGTGCAGCATCGCTCATAGTGGTCCCTGCTACTTAATGGAACTGAGCATTGACGTCTGCGACAACCGAGACGGTCTGAGGCTGAATACCGCGTGCAAATGAGTGGTTTTGTTTCAGGTCTTGTTTAAATACTTAACCCGTGTGTTGGTTTGTCGAATAAACAACCCTTATGCCATCCGCGTTCTTGGATCACAACACTAGTTAAAAGCTCGTTATCAGAATTTGTTTAGCATACCAATTTTTGAAAAGCTTTCAGTTCCTACTGAACTTTATAACTTGGTTCTATAAGCTGTTGTCGACCACGATTTAACATGTCCTATTGCTTGATGTGCATTATCTGTAAGAGAACAGTTGACCGGTTGGTAGGTGCATCCTAATCCTATATCGTATGTGCAGTGAAGAAGCACGCGTATAATTGTTCACTCTTATCGTGGAATGTGTACTGTTTATGATAAATCGGCTTTCTGACATTTGCAGTATTTCTGTTCAATTTCGCCTCTCCTCTTAAAATTTGTCAGCATTCCTGTATTACTGACACCAAGCAGGTGAGCAACCACTCGCAATTTGTGTTCCTTTGCGTTCCTTTTATAACTTAAGACACGTCGTTCAGAAGGTAAAACCCCCGTCTTCAACAGTTTACTTATTTTAACTTAATTCCAAACATCTATGTTACTACTGCCTGATGAGACATATGAATACTCTAGGTACTTAAGTCCTAAGGTCACCGCAACGTATAACTTGGCTTCTAGATAGTGCAGCTGAAGTTATGCACGGTTAACTTCACAAGGACACTGTGTCACTGTGTTACCGGTGGTTTGTCAAGCAAAAACAGCAGGCTGCTTTAACCAAACAAAATGAGGTCAAAGCACCGTCTGCCTACATAAAGTAGCGCACATCAACCAGGTCACCTTTCAAACCAAGTAGAATGTTTTACGTCATGTCAATGGTACCATCACTGACGTTGCGGGCACCGACGGAACTATTAATCATATTCACACACAAAAATAAACTGTTTACTTCGGGGGCCCACAAGCCATGACATGCATCCAGTAAAACGAAAGTGCTGAATTTGAACAGACGTAGAAAGCACCTGCGCCCATTGTTGTGTGCATTCCTGACCAGATCAGTAGGTGAACTGACAGAAAACGCTACGCATCGGCAGATGATGCAATATATGGAATGGCTTGAAACGCCAGGTTAAAAGGTATACTGTGTTAATCTGGATTGACAAATCCATACTATGATTTGGTACTGTGAATAAGTATTTAACAAATAACAATTTGGATATGATTTTACTGTCCGCATGGATTTAGTTTTTAGTTTCACTGGAGCCTATAGCGCGAGATTTGTGGTATTGACTTAGCAAACATTCTTTTCTCTACTTTGAAAGGGACCTGATTGATGTGCGTCACCGTGTATACTAGAGTGAATTCAAAGAGATGGAGATCAAGTGGAATATAACAGTGACGGAATTAGTGCTTTCCGCGAAAACCAGTGAAATGTTCATATCAGTGGTGTAAGACAACCTGAGCTTTCTGAAACATTAACAGGTCAGTCGTCCCGCTTTTACTGTACTCTCGACTTCGAGGAATAAAATTGTGGTGTTAAACTCTGTGATCTGTACAAGATGGAATTTCGTCCCACAGCCATGACTGGAGCTGAAAGTTATCACTCTAGGATGCTAAATTATCACAGAAGCTCTGCCAGGACAGATGAAAGTGGTCTATTTCGAAAGTTGGTCCTTCTTGAGAGGAAGGCTCTAAGATAGACTACTGGAAATTGCGTGAACAACGTCGTGCGCGTATCAGAAGAAAAGCACAATAAAATAAATCGTTTTAAATACACAGTGAAATGTATAACTTTCACCATTTGGGACTGTCAACCACATAGGCATTGCATTAGTACCACATGGTACATCAGTATCTAAAACGCATGACTAGATTGTAACTTTCTTCATACAGAACTGTCCGCATCTATCAATTTTCAACAGCTTCGATTTGCTGGTAGAGAAATAGCGGCAAGATGAATACCAACCTCATTTGATTACTGCTTAAGTATTGAGAAACTGACTGACTCATTTCGAAAGGAAACAGTTTTGCTTTTGACATGTCAGCACATAAATACTGGACCAACATTTCGGCCAGCTGGCGAACCGAACGAGAATCACCGACAAGGAATATAAACGGTCGATCGTCGAAATCGTTCACGACGTTCAATCAAACTGATATGGTCAGACCGCCAAGTAAACATAGAATGACTCATCCATCACATAGTCGCAGTCTGTGATGACAATGTAATCCACTTTCAACAGAGTCAGAACATGACGACCATTCGGTGAACTTTCATTGTATCTAGCTGTACTGATGACCACACTGCCGTCGAAAAAACTGTTAATCTTGACACTGGGCGACGACTTGCGCATATCAGTGACCTATTAAGCTAAGCTAGACGGCGTGGTAATCACAGATTCATCCATGCCTGGCAAGCTACCAGGTGGAAGTTTCATGAAAGACAGTCTTCCGACCATCCAAGTCGAAGATGAGAAGAAGACTGGTATCTTTTACCGGAAAAAGAACTAGTTCTTGTCTACTTTCACCGTCAGAGTGCTTTGGGGTACAGGCTTTTGAGTCAGAGGACTTGTATGAGAAACCTAATCATTCCCCTGTCTATGTTCGGACACCCTGACTATAGTTCAGCCCATATACAACCATGAATACTTGAACCACTACTGGTTCCATACTGTATCTGTTGTCTCACAGTGTAAACCGGGCCGCCCTGTCCACTGTATGTGGCGGGGGGGTGGGGTGGCGAAAATGTGCCACTGCCCACATCCCCCGCTATTCTATTCGACCTGTCTCTTAGGCTCCTCTCAACTCCACTTTTAATAATTATATTCTAGATCTCACAACAAACAGTTAATCATGATAACGCTGTTCGGGTAAATCCTATTCCCTACCACCAAACATTCAAATTCCATTATCTACTGCTTGAGTCTAAAACGCAACTCAATATAAATGCCTCAGTATTCGCATTCTGAAACAGGTAGAACAACTGAACTTCCTCGCTCGGTCGTTCGACTCATTGGAAGTGAAGGTTTTGCCGTATTTTAGAGGCTAAAATTCAGTACAGTTATTTCTATATCGAGATGATGGCACCCGCATTTTCTACTCGATACTGGTTGTGTGCTTCAAAAGATTTCACGGTTATCGTTATCCATCAGGCTTGGGATAGGCGCAGTCCACCGCACAACAGACGTACCCGCATTGGTAGATTGAAATCCCGTTAGCAGTAGGTCCTGTGTCGCCTTCCTGAAAAGTTCTATAAAAACCAGCCCTAAACATCAAACCAACAGATACCTTTCCGCTGTCTCTCTGTGCTATAAGTAACTTTGGTGACAGTACCGTCAGCAGCGCGTTTAATCCTGACGTGACGGCTTTGCTAGGGACGATTCACAGTTCTGATAGTCGTGCTGGCTCGAGAGATAAATGCCTAAGTTGGATGAATTGGCAGCGTCGGGTCTCATTTAAGTGGTACGTTTGAACGGACAGCTCGTCGCTCGGGTAAGATCGATCGGCTGCTACAACTGTGCTAACATTAATTTTAAACACCATGCCCATTATTGGTTCACCTGATGTCCTCCTACTCTGAATCAGACCTGGTCACTGACAGACCACATGGTTATCAATTATAGGTGGCGTAGCTTCATTCAAATGTGTCGTTCATATTGGAACACGGATCAGGACTTGGATTATGTAGTATTTCGCTGTCAATTAGTCTTAATTTTGATGAGCAACTATACCAACAATCACAACGGCTGTCTGTCGGGAAACTGGCTAACCTGGGAGTAAAGCATACGTATCATGAAAGTCTAGAATGTGAGTACAGCAACCCTGTTCATGGAAGTCACAACAGGTGCAGAAGGCGAATCTCAAATGGTACCATGGCAATAGATATTACAACATGCGAATACATGGTTTAACGGCTGAACAAACATTAGCCTTCCGAGAAGACCATGGAGGCGAGAAAATGGATGACACAAGGGTTATTTATTCAGGAATCCAACACACGAGTTACGCATTTCAACAAGACAACAAACAAAAACACTCAGTTGCATACAGTACTCGATCAAAACAGTCTCAGTAGCCACAAACGTCAATGCTCAGTTCCTTTACGTGCCAAAAACCATTCCATGCAATGCTGCACTCCGATGTTTCTTCCTGCATTTCTCCTGCGACTACTTCAATGTCAGACTCTATGCTCTGGCACCACCACTGAATGGCAGTCGTAAGCGAAGTATATTACAATCGCTCATCCTCACTACAATCTTCCCCAAGCAAACAATGTTCCAACTGCAACAAAAGCCGCTCAGGTTTTCTTCGTTCTCTCGACGATCTGCGTATTGGCCTCGGGGACGTCGATACTCCTGGTGTGCATTCTCTTCCGATCGGGGTGTCACACCATTTGCGAAGCTGACTTCCGTGAATTCGATGTTCATTCTTTTCATTCTTAATCAGCTACACTAGACCACGGCGGTTCACTACCAAATAAGTTCCTCTCCAATTCGCCAGGAACTTGTGCCATCAGTGTCCTTGACTCACATCACTGGATCCGGGTCCTGTTGCGCCTGGACTCCATCTGTCTGTGTATTTAACCTCCGAACCAATTTCAAATACCGCATTTCGATCCGACAACCTTGCGGTTGACTGCTGCTGGGAAACTTCTTGTGAGTTCGCTAAGTTTTGGTTGACCATTCTCCAAACTTCTGCTAATTCGCGCATGTTCATCCGCCGGTCTCCCCATAAACCAATCTCCTGATCGACTGGCAGGCGTGGCACGCGCCTGTACCTTAGCTCGAACGGTGACTTCTTCCTTGTCCCTTGTGGCGAACAGCGGTGGGCCAACAGAATCAGTGGTAGTGTTTTCTCCCAGCTCCATCCTCTCGCCGCCAACCACTCCTTGATTGTGCGATTGTTTCGTTTTGTCAATCCATTCGACTGAGGATGGTACGGAGTTGTGCGAATTATCTTGATTCCCAATTGCTCCAAGCAGTTCCGAAACTCTTCACTTTAAACGCAGGGGCCTTGATCAATCAATATGTTTCGCGATATTC
>JTDE01002664.1:77642-90673 GCA_014338405.1 Paragonimus skrjabini miyazakii
TCTCCGGGAATGATCTTTGGCAAACGAGAGTGTGCATACGACAGCAGGTCTTCTTTCTGAATCTGAGTGTCTGGACTTACTTACATTGTAGCATGAACTAGAGGTTCCTCTGCCAAAGAATAAAGGATAACAGACCGTGCATCATCCATTCGTTGAAACCTTCTACAACAGTAAATAGCTGATTAATATTCCCGTTCTTCATAATGTCCCGTCTGCATTGGTCAGGAGCCCAGATAAAACAATGACTATCACGTTGTTCTGCTGACCGATGATCCTTGAGTTTGAATTCTCGCTATTTGACTATTATCTGGCCCTGGACACCCTGACAGAATCACATCCCGGATGTAATCACATTCTTGCACGGCATTTAGTGGTATAGCATCGATTATTTTCTTGTCTTTTAGTCCAAACAGAATGTGGCTATTGTGATCGCTTACCTCGGCATGTATTCTTTTGTCATTACGTAGTGGTCACGACAATCTGCGAGCTAGGCTCACTCGATAATGTACTTCCGGTTGGAAAAATCAGAACACTTTATGATTCCGAAAACGGTCTTCAAAAGACAAGCATTTTCTATGAACGTATGTCCGTTTTGCTGTTTTTAACAATCGACTCCTCCTGTTCATTGTGCAGCGCACACTTTGATTGAACTCCCCGGGAATGAAATGTCCTCCTCTCCAAATAAGAAACGCGCTTGTTCCTCTTGAAATCCGCTTCATAATGGGGGAGTGCTAAAATGCTATACAGAGGGTAGCTGTTCATTCCGGGGACAGAAAAGGACAGTTGTTACTAACCAGGATTAGAGATCAATATCTGGTATTGTACAGGCTGAAAGTTTCGCAAGTCTACTGCATAAGTCCAATCATTTTCCCCATTTCAGTTGTACTTGCACCGCGCTTTGCAAATAAATTATCAGCTTGCAATTTAAGTTATGTAAGCATCACTTTGAACGTTGACGCCCAGCTCGAATTAATGTCTCAATAAATAATCCAACCTAGTGGTTGTAATTTGTAACACAAGTATTATAGTACAATGGTACTTCTTTGTACCCATGTTTTTCAGTCACACATTTGACCTGGCAGTATTTCCAACACTACTTTGGGGCTTTCACTAATTTTCAATTTTCCTTAGTTGTCCATACCAAGCCCTGACACGGAACGCTGCATGACTAATCACCTAGCGGTGTCATTCGAGCATTAATACCCACAATGCCACGTCTCCGGTTCGACTTCGCTGGATATCGATTTTCACCCATTGGCCCCCAAGGCCGTTACTTTTTCATTCACCCCTCTACTTTTTTGAACCATGCCTTTCTATTGACCAATATGACATCACCAACAACCAATCGATTAGACCAGAAACCAGCTAGTTACACGCCAATTTAGTTCGTTTGTATTTTATCGGTTCGTTTGATCCTACCAACTGTCTATCATTGCGTTTTTGGACTCTTGACAGCCCGTTGTAGTTAATTGTCCTACTTTCTATATTACAATTGACCATACCGTATAGGTTGATAATATCACGTGTGCAGCGATTTGATTTAGTTCTGATTATAGGCGTGCCGCTAAACATTCTTCGAAAAAAGTCAGTATTACACATAACCAGCTGTTTGCGACTTCTGTCCAAACTCCTGTTTTCTGTAATGAAAGTTTTTTTAAAAAAATATCTTCAATGATTAAATGGTGAACTTTCTTTTGCAGCCTTTTCTATGTTTGTATGTTTCTGTCCAAAAACACAATCGTGCTTTCAGAATTGTCTAGTGTGGTTTGCTTTTCTTGTTTTGTTGGCAAATAACAAAGTGGTCGTAGAAATTGTAACTCAAACTTACTATCGTCGTTTATTGCATCATCGCATGATAGTGATGTCCTTGTCTAATATGTAGAACGGCACCTTTACGTGAAAACTGTAGAGATTTTCTTATTTTTGTTTGCAAACGATGCTTCATTTATGTACAACAATCTTTTGTATCACCTTTGCATTTTGTTGGAATTGATAAAAGTGACCTTGTAATATAATACAAATTTTGTGCACATCGGTCTGCTCTTCTCTCCGTTGCGCAGTCATCTGACCATACTACACGGATCTATTATCCAATTTTTTTTAGCTCCGTTGTACTATGAACATCGTCGCATCCCGGATCGCGCTTCAGCACTCCACGGCAACTCTGTGATTTTACCCACTTCCGGATACTGGTAATTTGGAGTATTGTGATGGTCACCTCGAACACTCGTGAACACTTTATTGTGAGTCAAATCCTTTTGATTACCGTAACTTGTTGGAAACTTGTAACTGTTTTGTTTCATTCGTTCATTTTGTTATCACCTACAACTTAGTGAGGTAGACTCACACTCACCTAGTCTATTCAGTAGCTCGTATTGACGACTACAAAGCGCACAACCTCGTAAGCTACGGAACCACATCGAGACTGTGAACAACGGCAAGATGGACAAATCACTAAACTATTTCAAAAACAGTGGGATACTTTCAAAACAGTGACGATGATGGAACAGATATTTACTCAGAAAGCAACTATGTACTTGTATCCTGTGAAATATCCAGTTTAAATGTCATAGCTGACAAGCTGAACAGTATAGGTGAAGCAAGGGTCTTTTGTAATTTCGACCGTTGTGGAGTAGAATGCACATGAAATTATTCAGGTCATTCCTTTACGAATTCAATCAATATCGAAGTGCACTGATCAACTGACAGATCATATGAAAAGATAACTGGTTGTACAACTTCAAGTGCATAAGTTTGTTTGATGGATTGACGAATCCACTTAACTTGATAGAGTCTTTCTGTTAATTCGTTCGAAAATACTTAATGAAGAACCTAAAGAACGATAAAGTAACGAACAAGACTTGTCTGTGTTTGATCATCAGACAAATTACAACACAATGAATATAAAAAACAGTAACTAGGGTGAGTCAAAAAACGGTCAATAGAGGTTATGGATGGCGTGTTTGTTATCAGTTACGCAATCACCGTTCCGAATCGTGCGCTTGAAACCGTTTTTAGTCACACCACTGTTCAACGACGCAGGATGGTGTTCACGCACTCTGTCAGATACTAATACTGTTTTTGATATTTATTGTGTTGTAGTTAGCCTGATAATCAAACACAGAAAACAAGTCTCGTTCGCTAGTTTGTTGTTCTTTCTGCTAACATATCAGCATTTTGGATGATGATCAACCTAGGGACGTTAAGAAATAGTTCAGTGAAAACAAACTTCCATTGATGGCGTGAGAATAATGTCTGACTGAGCTGATGCCTATCAAACAGTATCTCCATGTGTGACTTATAGTCTAATCGGAATGCTTCTCCGTTTCCATAGACATGTAACGGACATTAGAAGAGATATTAGGAAAATGGTTTTTAACGTTAGATTACACAAAAGTGATCGATGGTTGCTGAGATTCGTGTGGTGAAGTTCACCTTTTTTGGACGTATCTTCTGATATGTGTGTTGAACATCCATCCCTTTGGTATCACATTCTTACAGTTTTGTACTAACTTTGCGCCGCGACGGACTCCTGCTGACTACGTAAGGGCCTTCGTGCCATCAACTGTCCCAGCTACATGGGGGAATAATTATGTGGATACGATTTCTAATATAACATCCTTTCAAAGCAAGATCGTCTCTGACACATCGGCAGCACATAGACAGGTGATCTGAGAGAGTGAATGAGAAAATGAAAACAACAATAATAGAAATGTTGTCCCACTGAGCTGTACTATACCAAGCGGATGGACGTACTTCATAGGGAAGTGGATAAGCTTGGATATTTAATTCTGGATGAGGACATGTCATTGGAGTGGTCGCTAAGAGAATGGCCTTCAACTGGAAGGCTCCAGGCAATCGGGCTATCAACCTAATGGTTATGTTTACTTTCTATGTCACCACAGACGAGTTAGGATACGGACCGAGATATCTCGAAACAATCGTTCTTAGATCTAGTTCACGGAAGAGTGACCAATTTATATCACCTTGTATTTGGAATATCTAGATAGAAGACAGTGAGTTGTGACCCAGTGATGCAAATGCTCAAGACCGTTTTCAGGATTTCTTTTCCGATAACTCTATAGTCTGTTTACCACACCTTTCTGTCGTTAGTAAATAACAGTACGGGTGAACTTACCAACTGTTACAGCCCCATGACAAATATCGGGAAGAACAGCGAGCCCAGAATGGAACCCTGAGATAAAGTTTATGTGACAGTCTGAGATCGATGTTTCAGATAACCTGTGAGAACTAGAATAAGGTATCAATAACATCATACTACTGATATTCCACGCAAAGAATCACGTGTTTGACATTATCGAATGTGAGACATTTGTTCAACTTCAGCATTCCCCGGGTAGAAGCCTCATCAAGGTTGACAATTTGTACAGCTGCGTAAATGCTTACTACTTGGACAACAATTTGTTTGTAACAATTCATTTGTTAATCGCGAGTTGCGATCTCGTGCAACCAAAGCTGACTGTACTTTCAAAAGTCTTAGTAGACTTGTCAGGAAAAGCTACACTCTGTTGTTAAAAACAAAACTGTTTGTTTACCTGACAAAGATGTCGTCTACACTGTGTTGCTGCAATGAGACCTGGACAGTAAATAAGCGGTATGTACAGTAGCTGAGCCGCTCCCATCTGCAACATCTAAAGCGGATCTCGGGTAATCGAACATCATCCCGAATACCGAGGAAACGTCGACGAGAAAGAACCCATATTGATGCTCAGTCAAATTCAGTGGCTGAAACACATTCGTAGGATGACTGACGAACGGACCCCAAGCAGCTGTTGTGTGGGTAGTAAGTAGCATGCAAACGATACAAGGGTCTTATTCAACTAAGTCTTTCGCGTTCCAATAGTGATGTTAGATCATGGAAAAAGACAGCATTGAGCCGGACGAACATCCGAAAGTACAGTGGGCGACCTTAAATTCAATTCCGTTGTTCAGAAGGGAACGCTAGGTGCTATAGATCCTGATGATGTAAGCCACCGGGAGTGCACTGGCCCTCTCAGATTTCTAGATCGTCAACCTACTCACAACACACTGTGAAGGAGGTGATGACAAGTGCTTTAGGTTCAGGCAAATTAACTTGATTATATATTTTCGTTCATATCCATCAGCAACTCCCGTCGTTTGGTAAATTGCCCACTGTTCTCTATAGAAAGTTGGGCCAAGGTGACCTTCTAACTCTCCTTTCACTCAGTTTTTGTAATGAAATGTACGACGAAGGTTTGCCTGGTTTCTGAGTACAAATCTAAATCTTTGTTTGTCTTCCAAACCGACATGAAAGCATTAGTATATACACTTATATTGAACTACTTGTTCTATAATTCCGATATCTTCCTTATTAATGGAATGTCTCTAGTTTTGCTTCCAAGAGATGAAGGTTTCGCTTTCGCACGAGTGTAACTTCCGGTAAACCAGCACTGGCCTGTTGGGCTATGGTTGACGGCATCCGAAAGGGGCTAGCCTGTCAAAGTGACCGAAACCAGGGACGCCTGGTTTGCGCTGCATCACTTGCGGTTACACTCACACACCACGTATCCGGTGTAAACCCGAAAGAATAAGACCAGTAGGTGTGTGAATGAAGCCTTTGTGTCCAACCGGCCAATGCTGGTTAGCCAATTGAATGACTAGCACGAAAAGAAACCTTTATCTCTCGGAAAATAAACACAGAGAGAGGCTGCAATGACAAGATCTATACTAGGAAGAAAGATATGTAAAATGTGATACAAGAAGCATTTCAGTGTACGAGTGCATGTTGGCGCATTCTAGAGAGGATAAAGTTAAAAAAACAAAATTCAAAGTTGAACTACGAAAAGATCAGACAGACGATTCATCATTCATTACACCAACAAAGCTCAAGGAAAGAATGGGTAGAAGACTACACACTTACGTTTATGAAAAGAAGAGTGGATTAGTTGCTCAATGATCATAGTTTTGGTCAATGCAATAATTATCAAAAGTAGAATGGATATCTTGACATGACATACTTGAGTCTAAAGTACTCATCGTCTCTTCGCCGACGGTGCACTATGAGTACACTGGTGACCTACTAATCCAAGGTGGCCAGCGCATTCGCGGTCGCACACATGGCAACGCTATACAATCATGTCACCACGACCTATGGCACCGATGGTTCCCTTGCGTACCGCGCGCTTTCGTTCTCGGTCGCGCAGTAACTGCTCGCTGAGCATGCGGACGCCCGTCCGAATCATATTCCTCCCGGCAGTCCGGTTCAACGCTAAGTCTGTTGGGCTACAAAGGCATCCACACACCTGCCTCCTGGTCTTGTTCTGTCTGGTTTACACTGGATACGAGGTGTGTGAATGGAAACGGAAGTGGTGCGGCGCAAGTCACTTATGGTCACGTTTATGCACAAACGTCCTTTGGCCCCGGTCATTGCAGATACGGATATCATCACATGGATGTCCGACTGTAGTTTTATTGAATCACACTGCGCAATTAAGCTCATCGCACTGTAAACGTGCACAAACTGATGTGGGCGAATTGTCATGCTGGAACGAGATGATGCTGTTGGACCGCGATTAAGGGAACAGCGCGTTGGTAACCTGACAACTTAACGACATATTGAGCTAGCTAATATTGATGCAGTTTGTGACGAAAGCCCTCGGGATACCACTGGAAAATTTAATACAAAGCATGCGGATACCCCGTCGATGATCTTTAGCTCTGTTCGAGGGTTGTTGAGAAAGTTTTTTTGCAATAGACATTACTCATGGTCTGCGGAGAAGTGTGATAAACAGACGCCGTCTGTCGGCTCGCCGAACATTGTAACAAATCGAAGTCCGTTGTACACAAAATGCACAAAAGATGAATATCAGTCATACCGACAGATTCAGTTAGAAGAGTTTCAGTTATTGCATGCGGAAAGGGGCGAGTCATTTCCCCTGTGGTTTTTATCGGAAAGGAATATAAATTAGACAGTATTTACTGATGGTACACTATTCAGCATAAGTGGATCCATGCAAGGACCTCGTTTTTGGCACGCTAATGACTTCCATCGCTTTGCTATAGTCCGACGTCAACATAACCGAAAGCTCACGGTATTAGTAGGTACTACTGGAAAATGGATTGTCTTTTCTGTATGAGACAAACGTTAAGACTAAGGTCTATAGTTGCCCACTCACATACAACCTAGGGCAGTTTGATCGCCATACGCTGTAGCAGAACGCTGAGTTAGTCCTAGAACAAACGAGAGTGTCTGAAAGGGTTTGGTTTCCAGAGAATAGCGCGAGATCTCAGTGTGCATTATGTACACGAGAATGTCTGAGTGAAACCTTCGAGCGACCATGGATCGGTCGCAGTGAACTAGAAGCCAACACGATCATTAGATATAACTCCACCCGGTGTTTCCTTTGGAGCCACGTGAAATATAAGACCTACAGGAAACGTCCACATTCCCTGGAGAAGCTAGGAATAGAATAGAATACAATCTCTAAAACTACTTTGAGACATATACATCATTATGCTAATGGGGAATGCGTTTTTTCGAACAAAGCCGCTGACAACATTTCGAGTATTACTTATGAGTGTATGGTTTGTATACTAACGCTTTCATAATTTTTATTTTGCGAAACGATAATGTTGACTTTTCGGTAAAACAGTATATCTCCACCAGTAATAAAAAACTCATCTATTTAGCAGGTTCAATCAGCTCTGATTGAAGTACGGAATCCGAGAAATGCTATTAACAAACACTGTTTCACTAAGGTAATGTTTTAGTACGTGTGTAGTGGGATGCAATATAGTAGGCACCGAGGCAATGCGTTTTTCAATCTCATTCAGTCCAGACATGAAGGGCAATCACTTTGTCTGAAACTGGAGACAGGCGTACGTCACAAATGTATAACTTGTTATGACCAACTGAATCCAGCAACATCTATATACCAGGAATGATACAGGCGTAGATTACACGAGTAAGTCTGCATAATCGGCAGTTCATTCGCCAAATAACAGGACTGAATATTGCGCTTCTACTCACATGGACTTCTCAAAGTTTATAGGATCGGAGGGGTACAGGACGGATTGAAATGAGAAATTTTATAAGCCACCTAGCATTTTGCAACATGGCAGTATAGCCTCACACCAATGGAGTAGGAACCCTAGAAAACAGCATGACGCTTCTCAATTGTTATGGGAAAATTGTTGATCACCAGTTAATCTTCCAATAATTTGCAGATATACTGTGTTCGTGAACGCGGCCTTCCACTCTCCATAGTTCGGTGAAAGAACCAATCGTGACAGCGCATTCTGTTGGGGAAACATCAAATGTTCACTTTGTTCGTTTGCACTCTCTGATGCATGTTGGTCTCGAGCACTGCGCTGCCCTTCAATCACTCAAGATGTTTGTCAGCAGCGACGGGGGAAACACCAGAAACCAATAACTCTAGACATCTTTGAGGAAAACAAGTTTTTTTTGTTACAAACGAGGCGACATCGTCAGCATGCAAATGTTTGACCGCGGAGGTTGGTGGAGTTTGACAGATGCCTGCTCTTGTATACAAAAGTGAGCCGACCTTCTGGCCTGAATTCTGATTGGTTGCTTTCCGCTGCTCTTTTGTTCGCAAAGCAATCTAAGGTTTTATGTTTGCAAAATATCACCTAACCGAAGTGAGGAGTCCTTAACTTGCCATAGACCACTTTAAAAAAAGAATGTCTTATTAGATAACACAACTTACATAAGTCAGAACGTTGTTCAATTTAGAGGGAACACTGTGGCATTACTACGGATAAAAACGAATCAGGTGGTTAGTTAAATTGTTTGGACTCAGGCTAATCACGTTGTGATATGTGAACTTTTGGTACGTTCTAGGAACATCAAGTTCCACACAGGTCATTGCTACACACGAAACAGATAATGTACATCTTATTTCGGCAGATGCTGACAACATACCATTTCCGGTTGTCCATTGTAAATGGACATTTGAGTTGCGGCTTAGTATCAAGATTAAAAGTTTGTCTGCAACACCCGATAGAAGAAAGAACTGCAGATACTTTGAGTATAGGTAGCCTCTCGACAATATACCGATGAGTGTGCGGCCGCGTTTATTCAGCCCGGTTTTTTGCACATCAACAGTCGGTTTCCTGACACAATTGTATGTGGCTGATCCGAAGTGGATATTTTTGTAAAGTACTGAGCACAGTCTGAGCGTTTCGAAGAGAAATACGTTGGCTACTAAGCGCCTGGTCGAGAGAATGTGCTCCGATGGTGTCGGATATCACTGATGTGTTGTGGTGGAGTCACCGTTAGACCCACTATTGACAGTTAACTTCATGACGATGTTAGAAAGAACCGTGCTTTGTGGAAATATTCGGTATAACACTTTTTACAAGACGTACATAGACGATATCACTTGTGCAGTTGACGAAACCGTAGATCTAGATAGCCTACTTGTTGATGGTAATACAACACGTCTTGATTTCAACTTTATACTTGAGAATCGGAAGAACATCTTTCCCGGACGTGGCAGTGGTTCAGTTTAGATAGGTATTCACAGGAAAGGGACTTGATATGACCAATGTACTGATTTTTTTAGTCAAATACCTCTCTGGTAGAAAAGGAACCTCGTTCGTAGCTTGAAACACAGAGCTATGAAGATATGTACTGATGACACGATTGAAGCAGAAATGGTATTTTTGCAGTGCACATTCGGAACACCTTGAGAACTGTTGATAAGCAAATGGGACCGACAACACTGAACGTTAAACCTCTATGTACGGAAAAGAAGTTCGTTTATGTGATGTTAGATTAAAAATACGAGGCGATGACTGAACTAGTGACACATGGAATAAGTAACGAGATCGAAAAGACCTAAAATGCGATACAACTGCGAATCTCGTCCAGATCCAATCAGGTAATGTAGATACTGTTATCACGGGCATTCGTTACTCACTTGACATCTCCTGAGGTCACACTGGTCACGTGGGTGTCCTCCAATTCAGAACCGTTTGACGTAATTATGTGAAAAATTGCACTTGATTTTGCTCGGATGACAAAAAATGTTATGTAACCGGTCCGATGATGAATAACCGAAACCAGATTGTTCAAAGTAAACTCCAAAGGGAACAATGAAACAATTCTTAATCGCGTTAGCCGTTTCACCAAAAACAGCCACGATCTCTAACAGGAACAACTAGAGTAAGAACTGTCGAGTTCATCGATCGGAAACAGATAACCCAGCTTTTACAAAATCCGACAGCTGACGGAAAAGGGACTCTGAAATTGTTAGCTGGGTCGAGCTTTACGGCTGAAACAAATGTGAATGACGAAGGGAATAGGGCCACACTGAAGTAAAGAGACGTCAGGGAATGTGATAGTCGTTTTAGCGTCGGCCGAACATAACTGCTCGACGACGGAGAAAAATGTTTGGGTTCTGAAAAAAAGGCCACATTTGTTGGGTTGACAAGTAAAAGTTTGTCCAAGTGGAGCACCAGACTACACTCACATTTGGAGGGATTGTGGGGGGACCCTGAACAGGGAAAGTCCAAAACATTCACGTGGGTGAAAGGAAAGAAATGTTATTTTTCAGGCACCCAGTGTTAAGAGTTATGGATGATCGTTTAAATGCCACGGGTGATTAGCAAGAGACAACAGTGATCACTCAAGAGTAGAAGGTGATTGGTTATAGGTCGAAACCATAGTTTTTATCGCCATATGCGACTCAACGAACCCTATCCACTTTCGCTTAAAACAAAGGCAAATTTACCCTAAATTATTATGTATTCATGAAAGACAATTCGTCCAGTACAAACCAATCGTTTCCAGTGGTCAATAGCCAGTTGCTAGTCGTTTTCTGATGGTGATGATCAGGAGAGCTGCAAACTTTCATCGGTTTTATTTATGGACGACTACTTTGGTGATCATGTGATTCAGCGAGCCATAGCAATAGATGACTTGATCGTGTTTATTGTAGTGAAGTCTAATGAAAGTAGACTGACAAATAGGCTTCCTTATCGTGCAGGATAAACGGTCAAAGTGTGTGAAAATGAGTGGTCGGATTCTGCTGTATTGGAAGCAAGTTTACGAGGAATCGAAACTCTGTAATGGATTATTTTTTAAAGATTTAATTGAGGAATCGGCTTCAACTGCGCAAAATATGGATGGAATTGACTGAATTGTACTCTGCTGATGCAATGGTAAAATTAAGCATTTTATAGTTTAGGCATCCAATCTCTGATAGTCAAACGATTGCCTTTATCTCTTGGACATTCGTCCTTGGCAGTTACCGACAAGAAATACCATAGCATCGGAACACCCCCGGTCCATCCGGTTCGAATTCCCTCATGTTACCAAATGAATACGTTATCTCCTTCATGAGCTAAGTAGAAAAAATTGACGTCAGTAATTGTTTTGTTCAATAAATCGGATAATTATCTTCTACGCCGGTGACTGTCGCAATGAGGCACATCTATTATTTCTCGAGGTGAAGATAAACTTATTTTAAATGTCTATATATGAAAGTGGAAACTGAGGGAAGAACTGCATGTATCATGAATGAACCGCTCAGTTCCATTGGACACTGTACTAAAATCAACGTCGAGATAAGCCCATTCAAGTCCCCAATATTCCTGGCAATGGTCAGCAGAGTTATAAAATGTTGTCCACCTTCATGAATAGGTGACTGATTTCATAAACAGTGAATCATTGAAAGCGCTCGAAACATGGAGACAGGCATCTCATTATCCGTAACTTTCGACACTCGAATGATCTGACAATCCACCACGACATAGTCCGACAGACTGTCAAATCAATTTTCATTCTTTGAATTTACCACACCGATATGCATTGATGAAGGATAGTTGGACGCGAATAGTTCAGTTCCAGTTCGCACCGATATTCAATTGGGTTAGTAACGTACTAATCTAAAGGGAGCGGTGACCAACATACGGGAACGGGAAGGTAAAAGCCGTGAAAATATGATCAAATCGTAGCAACAGGTCTAGTCTGGTTTAAGGAAGGATGGATAGTTAGATCAAGGCATCATCATCATGATAGACAACAATACATCAGTGTTTCACAGTGTTGCTTAACTGCCACACAACCACGAAAGAAAAAAAGCGAACCCTGTATAGGAAGTGAGAAAAAAGGGGAGGGGACGGGAAAGGACTTGACTACTGAAAAAAGTAGCTTCATCTATATTCAAAAGTTCGGCGTCAAGCTGTCTACACTTAGCAAACAAACAACCAATCTGTAGGTGAAAGTACGGCGCAATCAGCAAGGTAGCAGTCTTACGACTTTCACTGCCCTGTGTCACTAAGTGCACTCACTTAACAGATGACTCGGCTAAACAACAAAATTCACGCCACAGAACTCGATTAGCCGCCATCTCACGTGACGTCTAAAGCCACCGACACATGCGTTGATTGTTTTCACCGGTCGATCATAAAATATCCGACTTAGCCCACTTTTGTTGTGCATAACCCGATCCGAAGATCAACGGATTCACAAACCAACCAACCCATTTACTAGTCTTTCAGATCACACAGTTATGAAAAATAGACCAGGACATCAGACTGTACCTCAGACATTCACTAATGCCTAGGCTTTTGGTTTTGAAGATCTCATGATGAGCAGATGATTAAGTGTGCAGTTTGATAATTAGAAGTCGATCATATCTGAAAGACACCAAAGTAATGGCGGCAAAGAAGTACAGACAACTAATTTAAACAAATATCGTGGAGAAGGGGGGGAGGCAATTAGAAACGGCTATGGAAACAGAATTGTTCAAGGCGTAAGGCAATAGGAGGATTTTAATGATTCTGATCGTCAACCTGGAACTAACAGGAAACCTGCGGGTGTAGTAACAAGAGACGGAGAGTTCTCGAAACGAAAATTTTCGGAGGAGCCAATAACTCCATGAATATTCATGGAGTCAAGTGAAATGTAAAGCGTAAGGTATACCCTTTGAATAACGAGTAGTCCAACGTCGACTGACCACTTACTTGATGGTAACATATAACCCACCATCGGGATTGTCTTTCAATCAGTTGAACTCAATCAC
>JTDE01002665.1:49177-61265 GCA_014338405.1 Paragonimus skrjabini miyazakii
TTCAAAGGAGTAAACAGGCTTCAGCTGACGCATTAACGGTAGACTTTTGCTAATCGTTTAGTGAACATTTTCATCCTTTGGAATGAATCAGCTGTCTTCAGTTAATGGTGCCCAAAAGGTTATTCCCCGTGCTCGAACGCGGAAACATTTTATTTTACTTCTTTCTTAAAATTGTTGACAACTATGTTTTTCAACAAAGCGAAGTCTGTATTTGTGCGTCGTATACCACGAAGGTTTGATTTCTCTTTCGAAGAATTAAAGTATTGCCTGATAGCGTTTTTGCTGCGAAGCAAGCATGAAAGATTGAAACTCTACTGGAGTCTCTCGTCATGACTCGGTGCACAACTAAAGCTGTAAAGTGAAACATCAGAATCACCTCGTACTGATTCTTTACGGAATTACAGTAAATAGGATGACTGTATTGTTCCGTCGCTGCTGTTTGTTTTTCCATATTCCTGTAAAAATTCACTTTTTACAAAGGGTTTTCAAACAGCATTCAGTCTACTGATTTCTAGTAAGGTTGGTTTGTTCACTGTGAAAGATGATTGTTTTCAACTTGGTAGTAAGAAGTGTGTTGCTAAACGGTTGGATGGACGTGTAGTCTTTTCGCGAGCTGCACAGTAATTATGAGATGTAGCATAAGTGTCAAGAGGTGCCATGGAGTATCAGCTGTGTGGTATCGCCTAAATCGAATGGGCTAATAGATACTCCCACTTCGATCCACAATGTGTCTGTTTTACCGTCGCTAGTAGAGGTCCTCTATCGGTTCCATTACTTAGTCACAATGAGTTTAGTTCTGAGAAATTTAGCCTTAGGCTTTCAAGATTGTTTCAGCAATGGTTAGTAAGATGTGCATCCTCTCCAAAATCTCGGATCATCCAGGATTTGAACAGGGTCCACAAGTTGCCAGTTTTTCCGCTTGCTATGATGAAACGCGAATAGTGTTTCGTACAAAATGCAATACACCTTTATATCTGACTAACGCTTGCCAATACCATGACTGTTGAACTTATCTTTCTGGATGTTGTGTCGTGCTGGAATAACTGTACAGTTACTTACGGTAAAATTCTCCAGTGGAATTTGCATACGTATAGGTTTACCTGTCGGCGTTTTCCCACTGTTCGCTGCTATTGGTGATCTTATTGCAGGCCAGGTGATTCTACATTCACAAACTTTACATAATGCCCAACTAGCGTTCCCACCCTGCTTCCTACTTCGGTCCTTGTGCTGTGACCGCTGGATCACGGACCCTTGAACAATATTCCTGATTAACCAATCTAAGCACGCTATCGTGCTGATTCCTTTGTCTTACTGGTGCGCGAGCTTTTTCTCTTACTCATTGTGTGTGTGTCTTCGTATATCTTAGATTACCATTTTCCTTACGTTAACTCTACCGCTCTTTTGTATGAACGCAACTGGTTGTAGCTACTTATCTGGGACACTTAACAGACAGGTCAGCCTCGATCAGGTTGATGGTATCCGGTCGTGATGTTTATTAATGTTCTAGTTCTCCGGATATTTTCTGAACGGATTTTCTATGGGATATTCTTAAATAAGTCTTGGATATATTCAGAATTGACTTTTGACTGTATGTCATCAGAGCCTAACTGTTGTAACGCTGGTTAATACGACCTCAAGCTATCCCAACAGATTGCAAAAGACTCAGCAATGAGGCACGAAAAAAGTTGTTTGTATATTGTCAATAGGGTATTATATATGAAACCAACACAGCAGCTGGTTTCATTAGCTTCGCTTCAGTAGCTTAGCTTCGGCCTTGACCGACGACTGTGGTGGTCCCCTTGACATGTTCCAGGATTGTTGTTCGATTCATGCATATGTCCTGTTTGGTGCAATTGTTTGACCTTTCGGTGAGCGCCGTGATGCGCGTCCCAACCCAGATCATTTTGTCTCGAGCCATTCGTGAAACCTTCCCCTTCAAGTGTTTCGTAAGTATGTCGCTTCGCGTCTATCTGGAACCGTACATCTTGTCCCGTCAGCGCTCTGACCATGGTTTTTCTGGAGGCGGCCACGGTTGAGGTGGTTTGGATAAGTTCTGCAATTCAAGCACTTGAAAAGGAGTGGATTTAATACGCTAGTCTATAGATCGATCTGATAAGTTCAACCTATCTATCCAGTCGGTACCAAGAGGATTCAAATTGCAGTCTGCCACGTACACGACTCCAGTGCCGGTTCAGTTAACGACTTGTAATTCGCAGTTAAGTTGACCAATGAGTCGAAGTTTGCTACCAGATGCAGTGCACGCTGTATTGTTGGCTGGCATTAGTTTTGGTGCTCCAATTTCGCGCCATGTACCAATGGATATGGTAGTTATATCAGATGCTGTGTCAAACTGTAACTTGACGATTTTTCCGTTTGTCCGAACGGTGACATATTTCCTACACGCTGGTGAATGCAGCTGTGATGTTGCAAATACGGCGGCCGAGCGTGGCTTGTAACCGCGACTTCTACTCGATGATCGTGCACTCTGACGATAAAGCCTAGGAAGCCGTTGTGTTTTACAGTGGGTCTCTTTATGCCCTCAGTGATGACAGATAGAACACTGGTGTTTTTCAACAGGACAGAACTTCACGTAGTGCCAATCTCCGCATTGCCAACATGCTGATGACGGTTTAGTAGGATTAGGAGCCTTGGTACTGTTGGACGGTATGGTGCATGACTGAGCGACATTGTTGGATACTGGAGGCTCCAACATGGCCGTGTCATGTTTCAGATTAACCAGGCGTTGACATTCGTGAGCCAAATCTTGCAACGCTATGTCGGGAGATTGTTCAAGCCTGCTAAGCAACCTAGTTTTTATATCACCAACAGTTTGTGACTGTAGTTCGCAGACGTAAATCAAGGACTTAAACTGGTTCTCCGTCATAGTAGATAACTTGAAATGTTCACATTCAAGATTTACTCTACTGACATAAGCAATAAAATCTTCCTCTCGCTTGGTTAATTTCATACATTGATAACGGACATTAAACACAGATGAACATTCACCGAAAATTTCCGTCAATGTTTTGATTGTTTCATCAAGGGAGAGTTCCCGGCTATTTATCGGTAGGATGAAATTGCAGTACCGTGTGTGCTCCGTCATGCCAATTTTCCGAAGCAGTTGTCGAACACGCCAAGCATCGTCTTTGTGTCTGAGTTCGTTGTTGAAGATATCTTCGTAACGTTTGAATCACGAATCGAAGATTAACCCAGCATCAGGGTCGTAGTTGAACTGCATGATAGTGTTAACAATTACATCGAGGGAAGTAGACTCGCTGGTTGATGTTGACGGTTGAGTTGTAAACCGCGTCAGGATTTCTAGCAGTCGGGTTTGGGCTGCTTCGAATTGAGTTTGCTGGAATTGCAAAATAGCTTTCAAATCATCAGCAGTTATTGCCATTTTTGCGTGGGTTCCGGTCATCAAATCTGTTTTAACGCTGGTTACTACGACATCAAGCTATCTCGACTGATTGCAAAAGACCCAGCAATGAGGCACGACAAAAGTTGTCTGTATAATGTCAATATGAAATCAACACAGCAGGTGGCTTCATTGGCTTCGCTTTAGTAACTTGGCTTCGGCCTTGACCGACGACTGTTTTGAGCGCCGTGATGTGCGTCCCAACTGAGATCATTTTGTGTCGAGCCGTTCGTGACACTAACGATCACCATTATCATGGAATATTCAAGCAGGTGTTGTTCCTATTCGAGTTGCCTACCGAAAACTTAGAATGTCTCGTGATTATGTCGAGAATCACGGCTTCACATGCTCATTGGTTGGTGCTGAAGCGATAGAAAAATATCTGCTTGGGCGCTGTCTCTGTATAGTTCTTTGAAAAAATTATTTTGGACGGTTTATGGGTGTAGAAGAAAGGAAATTTCACTGAGGCTACTATCGGCAACAAACGTTGAAATACACACAAAAAACATTTTGTTAAGTGTTAGTTAATGACTTGTAAGACAGGGCTAGAATGGTGGTTACGAAACTTGTAGTACCGGTTGTCTATGACGTATATGCCGATTGAGCAAAATTCTAACTCCCAACCGATTCAGCCTTCACCGCAAATCTATGGAGTGCGTTTCATTGTGAATGGACCCTTACTACCAAACATTTCTGTCTACAAAGTATCCTGCCTAGTTTGTAGCCCATTCAGCTAGACCGGTTGGTAATCGCCAAGATTAAAGTGTTATTCTATCGAGTGTCATTTTTGTTACTGAGCGATGCAATAAAAAGGTCCTTAGAAGACCGTCACTTTTTGGACTGAAGTTTGCTATTCCGATGGTGAGTCAGTGCAACACATTCAAATATTTGAGTAGAAAAAAAATGAACATAACGAGCTTGCCGTGCTACACTCGTACAGACAAATTGCTTTGGTATTAAGCCCGAATGCTCTAGCTAAAATTTTGTGAAATTTTGTATTTAACATCTTTGTACACTCACCATGATGGGACCGTGTGATGAGAAGCGAACGCCAGCGAATTACAAGTGCTAACTATTTCGGGATGTACTATTTGCCGCTAGTTGCGATTCTGTCATATACGACGACGTCTGTATGCGCAGTTCTTGTGAATCTTTGAACATTTAACCGCATAAGTATGCTGATTTGAATTATTTCCTGTCTTGATCGTTATCAACAATACGTCAACCATTAAAACCATAGGAAGGAAAAAGCAACAGTGCTGTTTAATGGAAAAGGGTGAGTACGGATGGGGCTTTGATCGTGAAGACTCTTTCCAAGCTCAGATTATCAGTATCGCGGTACGTACATCTTTCAAAATTACCTGACCTTTTTGATGCTGTTTCTTGTTAATGCCGATCCTCAATCATATGGCTTTACAGATCACAATGTTGTATCCTGTGTGGGAATTATTCCCGCCGTCGCCGTTTTTTGTTGTTGAATGAGGCGAGTCTTGCTGACTTTGATTATTAACCTATTATTATTGTTATTATTGCCACTATTACTGTTACAGAAATCAAGGGTTGTTTCTACATTTACCTGACATGCCGTTGCCCCTGTGCTTGGTTTATTGGAACCTAAATAGTATATGGACGGTGGTTCACTTATAGTATATCTGGATATCCGCCGTTTTGGTTTACCTGGCGTCTTCTTCATCCTTGTTGTTTGTGTGTTCATTGGTATTACAAAACTCGACACGGCTTGGTGGTAACGTTGCTTGGTATTCATCATAAAATTTCAGTTTGGAAACCCGGATACCACGAATACGTTTATGTAAGGTGATTGTGTATAAGTCACATAATGTATAGAAGTCGCATGGCAGCAAACACCTTGTGGCGCCAATGCCTCTGTGTTTCGGTGTACTTTTTGTTGCTCGGTGGTTTGCACCACCTTATAACCACGTTTGCCGGTGTGTCTATACCAGCACTTCAACTGAGATATCTGTTTTCTGACTCATTTCGTTGGTTGGGTGAGTTTTGTATTTTTGTTACATTGTTTCAATGATACTGTGGAAACAAAGTGGTTGTAGACAGTTCGAAAGGATACCGAAATCATGCGATATGGTTTATGTTCACTTTCTGTTCACTTTGACACAACTTTTGTTGTCATGACCCCCATTCCCTGTCTCAGATTCTACGCTCATTTTGCCGAATCCTACGAGAGTCTCATCGATGCCGAGTAGTATTTCGTAAGATGAACGGGTTTGTGTATGTTTTACAAGAGCTGGTCTCGTTAGAGCGTTGCCTCAGCTGCTGTGTTGCTCAGTCAAACGGTGCCGACCGAATGTTGTCGGATGAAACCGGGCCGAATCGTCAGAGCACACGTAGTGAATTTCTGGCCAATTTGTCCTATGGTCATATCTTCAAACTTGTTCGAACTATATTCGCAACATTGGGCATTGCGATGAAATTTGAACCTGCAAATGCGCATTATTTTGCTACTGAAGTGAGTATCTGAAGTTTGATCGACGGTTTTCTTTATTGATTGTCATTAGGCTAGGAACCGGCATTCTCTTCAGCGTATTAATTGTGAAAATTTTTAATCATAACTTTTCCGATTTTTCCATTGTTGTGGGTCTGTGTTGGCACAATCCATGCCAGACGTTAAGGGAAGTTCGCTGTCGCAAGGAATTCAAATGGTAAAAATCATCGCTCTATAGCCCACACACACCACACCTGATTTAGTCTCATTTTGGTGGAGACAGTCACGTAGGGATTCCAAATGTAGAGTTTGAGCTGCAAGGCAAATCCGTTTTCACTAGGCCACCATCCTTATGGACAATACTCGGAAAACCAACGATTATTATCATTAAGGGCTCTTGAAAGCATCTCATTGATCGGAGCAAACACTGTCCACCTTAGGTTTCCAGGTGACACAAGTTACGACTAAAGATAAAAAGATAATATGGTGATTTTACCGTCTTGTGGTGCTCACTGCCTTATTCCCATCCCTCACCACCGGCTTTCTTCCCTGGACATGATAGTCTGAATGACCCATGAACCGGAAACCTTCATACTGCAAATCCATCGCCCATTCACTAAACGACCGGTGCGCTGTACGTCGCCTAAGATATTTCTTTTCGGTTTGACTGTATCCCAACAATGATTGAATGCACGCTTTCTATGTGATCGACGATTTGTTTTGAACGGCTTACGACCAGGAGAATCTGGTTTTCCATTGATTCAAATATGTTTTGGGACTGGCTTTCAAAGTATACCCCCATCTTAGCGGGCATCGTTATTGTTTTGGTCCTGTAAATCGTGATGGACGAAAAGGGGCTGGAACATCAGAATTCTTGTCTGTCGAAGTCCTTGCGCATTCACGTTTAACCGTCTCTCGAAATGGGCTGCCAATTCACTTTGGAACATCGTTTCAATCCTACTTTGCTATATGGTTTGGAAACATGGCCTATTCGCAATGGAACTACAAACGAACTTGCTGTCTTTGATCATCATTAAGCTACATTTAGTGAACAATTCGGCCGTTCGCCGGCGCATATTCCCGAACGCTCGTTATGCGCGATCAATTGGTCAACTATCGCGTTGCACAGCCTGCGATGGTTGGATCGCGTGCTCCGCATGCTAGCTGAGCGTTTAACGTGCCGAGCATTACATACTGAGACCATCAACAGTTGGGTAAAAACGCCTGGTACACAAGCAGCAACATGGTCACGAAATGTGAAGACCCTGAATGTTCCATTGAGCACACTGAGTAGGTGTCATCTGCCTGGCTTGGATTCTCGCAATCACTCGCATCATTGGTTAGGGACGCTGTCCGAGATGACGGTGTATCGCAGTCAATGGCGTACTTTCATTCATGCCATTTCTAGTTTTTCCGCTTAGTCTTTATTATTATCACGATGGTGATTACTATAAAACCTTTTCAGTACTATCTCTTCTTCCAGATTATTCTGCGTCACTGTTGAGGCGAGCGGCCACCGGAGCCATAGTAGCCTCTGATCAGGCTTATGGCAATTGTGATGATGTTGATGTTGACTGGAAAATCTCTATCCTTCTCTACTTTTCTGATAGCGTACACGATGCAAGTAACAAAGGCTACGGAGCAAAATGTTTAAAAATACTCATTTTTTTGTCTCCGCTGTCTGACTGAATCATATTCACTTGACACATTGCTAAGTTTTTTCTTCATTATTGCTAGCTTAGGCGAAAACCTCCATGCTTTTCTCATAGAGGATTCCTGGAACTACCTCGTAATTAGAAACATCGCCATGTACTCTTCTGGTATACGATTTCTTCTCCCCATCGTTGCCTTCCTTTGTAAAACATCTATTTCAGCCTGATAAAAGTTGCGTTACAACCGAGGAAAGTGCAACACACTACTTATGATTTCACTACTTATCTAGGTCTGCTACTTTGCGTTCAATTGCATTTACCCGTTTTTATGTGGACTGTTCGTTTCTTCCATTGTAGTAATTCTTATCTGCGTGTGTGCAAATAGTTGGGTAATTGGTTCTAGTTTAATCGATTTTACAATGATCAACATTGTGGGATTTACCCGTATAACGTATGGCACACGAAAATTCGAACGGCCTGTTTTTGATGTCCGCTTGAGTCAATGGGAATGCGACGAAGCCGGTGTTTGGTACGTACTCTTCATGTCGGGTATGTATCCCAGACAGACCGATTGACTGTAATTGTGAGAGTAGGTTTGCTTGAATTTTCAAGCAGACTTGTGAAACAGACCGGTTTAAGTTAGATGGATCATGCTGGATGTATAAGTACTGCAGTAAATGGACTGCATGGTCAACTAGTTATGCATGAACAATAAGATAGTAACCAAAGTATAGTAGTTGGGAGGCTCTCCAGAACGGCAGTCTACTCTGACTGAAAGATACACGAGGCCAAGGACATCGGATAGTTGAGGTCGTTTGTATGCCTTTCTCTATTACTTTTAGTTCCTGGCCAACCTTAACGTGGGCCTCATTATAAATCAGTTGTTTACAGCGGCCAGTAATATTCTGTCTAGTTACTATTTTCCAATGAGTTCGAATGTGTCGTCTTTTCGTGTCTGATAATCTCATAAGACTGTCGTTGAATTTTCATCTCTTTCATTTTTCTTGTTCACTTGATACACTCGGTAGATAGAATTCTTGCTGTTCTTATTCCTTGTGACCAAGCTCAGTTGTAATCCAATAGTTCAAAAGCCTCAAACACTTACTATAAGAGGTGTTATTAGTTTGTCATTGCATATTTTTCAACAGGCCGTGTCAGGTAGCTTCGCAAAGCCCAATAACTGTTTGAAGTTTATTACACGTTTATTATTATTATTATTATTATTATTATTATTATTATTATTATTATTAGGTCCGTTGTAACGAACACTTCAAATCATACTCACAGTTTAGCTTTATGAATCTTTTTTTTGTAACTCCTATCGTTTGTTTCAGATTCAATACTCAAATCTCACGAACGCCATTGTTTCGTTAGGCTCATTTGATGGAATGTTGACAGAAGAGCCGTTGCCTGCCTCTGTTGAAACTACTGTCCGCTCAACCAAATTCCAAAGACGAGATTCCCGAGGCAGTGTTGGTGGTGGTGACGGTGTTGATGTTGTTGCAAGCGGACAAGATCTGTTTTACACATTGTTCCATAACCTATCCGAGGCAGAACGAGTTCTCTTGTCAACTGTTCAACCGAATACTGCGCCACAACTGTTGACAATTCATCTGTTGCTTGACTCTACCGCTAAACCTGTTGAATCGGCTTTATCCACGTCCACTTTTATCGTCCCTCGATGTTTAATTGAAATTTGCGTGCTGGCGCGTTACCTGTACGACTTGGCCGTGGATGCCTATGATCGGTACGGTTTTTAGAGAGTCCGTTCGGTCGTCTCTCCTTGTGCGACATCACTACGATTTGTATGGGACTAAATTACGATCGGTTATGTGTGATACGTCAGACTTTGAGGGATTTAATCTACCACCGTTTGAAGACATGAACTGCTTAAGGGAAGACAAACAACGCTAGCGGCGGTTAGTTAGGACAGCCTTCCTTTACGGCAACTCCCACTGTGTGCAAACCTTTTCCTAGTTGTGTTCATTTGGGTTTGATGGAGATCTGTGCGACTTGAATTAGTGTTAGTTTTCAGAATTAAGTGATGGATAAAGCTTACAGTAAGTTTTGTGAACCGTGTAACTCTTCGCTTGGTCGTGAATGAGGATGGTCTGAACCAGAGTCTAAATTTGCACTTCGTATGCTGTATGATTGTGTCCTAGTTCAGAAGTCGAAGGCAATCAGTTTCGGCTGACTCAGACTTTCCGTATAGTTTAGCCGTTAGACGTGTCCACACACGTGAACTGCCCTTTGGATTACCGGATAAAATTATTTAAAGGCCTTTAAAAACAACGTAAATTGCATTCTATGCAATTGAGTTGCCATACATTCAATCGTCCACTGTTACCAATCTTGATTGCTAAATTTCTGAAAACGACCACGCATGCAGCGTTCATATTTGATATATCTCAGTTAGGTTTAACATGTTTACGATTGTTTTTGTCACATAGTCAACAATTATCAGAATTCTAGAACTCTATCTCAGCTTTCAAATATACCCTGTGACGGGCAGTACGACTCATATATCTGGAATCTGGTGAATAGCATGACGAGATGAGCTGGCACTGTTACTTCACGAAAGGAAGGAATGTTCCAGAGTTGACCACATCACGTTTGAGGTTTAACGTGATCGAAATGATCGCTAATTTTTTTCAGAAGCGAACAGTTGGACACATTTTTGACGTACGGTAAATATGATGTCTAATGGGTGTTACATGGAACTTATGAAACCACGGTTGTATTCACTCTACCGGGGTAGTTGCAGACTTGTTGAGTCTGGCCGATATAGCCGAGATATTAAAGGTTTACTCGGATCAAACTGGCTGTGCATATTAATAATCAGTATGCAGTTCTAAAAGGTTCTAGCAAGAACGACTCGAGATTACGATCCTTCTTTCGAACGGGGCTGACTGAAATTTCTACGGGAATATGAAACCTGTAATCATTTGCGAGTGATAAATGGAAAATCCCCTATCATTTAGCAGTCATCAAAATACTGACAAACATAGTTAATAATTTCCGTGATTTCAACTGATGGATGATGATGACCTGTGGTGAGGCCACTGCTTGTTGTCAACAGGACAATTGTCACCAGTTGACGCAATTGGACAATCTGAACGTTACTCAGCAGTGAGTGTGGCCGGACGTTTGTATATAATAGTTCGTAGTGCCTATTGTAAGGTCATCGGTGCAATTTGAAAGACGGTTGACTCACTAAAACAAGGCCAATGTTCAACTACCACCGTTGTCAAGAACATACACTACTGATGGGCTGTAACAAGGGTGAAGTTGGAGCATCGTCTCTCTCTTCATAGTGGCTGATTGAAAGGTCTGCGGGGATGCAAGAACTACGTTCATTTAAGAGTGATGTTCAGTTTATAACAAGTAGTAGTTTGCGAAGTATATAACTTCCAACCTAGTGGATTCTGTGTATAACAGTTGACCACTAATAATGCAACGTCCTGTATGATGAAATATGGTAACACAAGCTAAACAAAGTAGATATCGTTATGCCTATACCAAGTCTGTCTAACGTGGGTAAAAAAAAAGTCAGGTTAGTTTTCAGTACAATCAATATATGGTGATGCTTGCAGACGGATCTTCCGCACAGTAGTCCGGTTAGTTGAATAACGTAATGTTGGAAAAATGAACTTGGTGTTGTGCGAACCCGTGCCATTGGCTTGACGATGCAGTGGTTTACATAGTCGGCGTGGATTGTAACAGTCGCTGTTTCACGTTGAAGAGCTTGCTTTTTTGTCCGTACGCTATTCGGCACATTTACGTTAGTCTGAAGTTGTCTTTATCGGTTCTGGCGAAAATTATCAGGAAGGTTGTTTGAGTAAGCTTTAACCAAAATTGAGATGTTTCTTTTTTTTGAATTTATCAGGTAGTGTATACCTTGGTCACATTACGGTATTTAGGGTGATTGTAGCTATTGAAAGAGGGTGATATGGCGTATTTACTTCTTAATCCGCATTGAGCTGTTCAGAAAGGAGAAATCGGTAGATCTTTTCACTTTCGCGGTGTCCGTAATGATCGGATAATGAATTACGACTAGTTTGAGAAGTGATCGAAATAACAACTAAATGGTAGCCTTTTAAGCAGATTTCAGCTTCCAGCAAACGACAGTCGAAAAACAACGACAGTTAGTCATACTTACCCTCACTGTAGCGCACTAATTCTGTTATTCTAGCTGCCCAGATATTTGGATTGTTGTCCTGAATGCGTTTGTTAATTCTGTGCCTGAATTTGTTTGCTGATGTCATTACGGTAGACGGCAATTGGCTGCTCTAGATTAAACGTATCTGGACGGCGAAAGTGTTTTTTGCAGGTACCTTCTTAATGGTGAAGGTATACTTCACCGAAGAACAAGTGCGACCTTAGAAGTCAACACAAGTACTCGGCGCACTCGCGAGTTGAACATCACCGAAGCTAATGAGTAGAATGATCCAAGCAGCTTAATGGTCGTTTACCTATATTATCACTGTTGGATTGTATATTCTTTTATCAGACTTCCGCCTTTGGTCAACGAAAGCCATATATGTCACTTGGCTCTCATTT
>JTDE01002665.1:72370-108765 GCA_014338405.1 Paragonimus skrjabini miyazakii
TGTGTGTGTTTGCTGTCTTTTATTTCACCTATTATGTCAGCCACATGGTCTTGTAATCATACAGTCATAATGGCACGAATTTGATTGTGTTGCATGGAGATTGTATACTTGCCGGACATGGTTTTTAAGGTTGGATGTTTTCAGTGAGGACTAATCCACAAGACTGTTGATTATGTACGGTCTCGAAATCGATTGGTACCGTGTAGTTGACAGGACCACTTCTCATTATCAAATGCACATAACGAATCAATGTCAATGGAACGAATGATTGACGCCAGATAGTTCAAGTGACGTTAATCGATCAACCTGTCCATGTTTCAGTTTTAGAGTTAACAACGAAGATAGTGGTTTAGTATGGTACCATGTAGGAGAACAATAAACGAAATAAATGTGATAAGCCTCGATTTTGATTCCTCAAAGAAATCTGAACGGTATTGAACCATTAGCATTATAATGCTTAGTGTCAGCTAAGCACTGAACAGTGCGATCAACACAGTCGAAAATTATGTTAGACTTAATAGTGAATACAGGGTCAGTATACAGGACGAACAATCTAGCTGTTACACCAACATGGGAGAAAGTTGAGGCGGACTACCAATGGACGAGCTGCTCGTTGTATAAGCTAACAGCTTGGTGGGCCTTTTGGAAATGAGATGTTTGTATAGGCTGACAGGACTTTCACGGAATCAGCAAAAGTAGGACTGTTTCAATGCCAATAGGAAGGTGTCACTGACAACAAAACGGTCATGAACAGGAAGTCACTGTTCATCAGGGAACCGGTATGGAAGTTGGATGTAATTAATTGTCCACCGAATTAGCATCAGTTTCACAGGAGGCTGCTGTCCCGAGTTGACCAGTACAGCGCCTCAATGGTACATGGGTTTGGATCTGGGACAAAAGAATCCGTGACGTTTGAAGAGAACTGCGTAACCGGTCTCTACTTAAGCTTAAGTAACCGCGAGATTGAACAAATCAGGCACTTGCTGTCAGACACACACAGACAGTTCTCCAGTTTAACATTGCAGCCAACAATATGCCAGAAAGTCACAACAAAATCCACAACGGTGATGAAGTTTTTGTTATTGTCAGAAACTGACGATTCGTAGCCTATTTGTCCGTATGGACCTTTTGGGGAAGGTAAGTCCTTTAACAGGGTAATTCACGTCATAACCTAACCTGTTCAGTATTTGTCGGGAAGTCGGTTGTCAGACTTGATTCCTTCACAACCTGATTCCACAAGTGGTTGTCATTTGTCTGCTTATTCGTCAAGCAGGTCAGCGTGTTTCTAGCATGATCCTCATAGGAGGATTGGTTTCCATTACACGATCTCGGAGTTCGTTCTTTGGCATTGTGTCTTTATTTGACTCCCATTCACGTGTGTGCTTATAACGTGTTACGGATTGTGAAGCGCGAATGGGTTAGATTATCTTCCCTCTCAGTTTCGTACTCTCATTATGTACTTTTAGTTCCGTTCCGTTATCTGTTTATGTGTTTAGCGTAGACTGCACACAGGCAAACTGTCCCTGTCTGCAACCATTGATAAAACTTCAACGCACGTGAGTTCTTGAACAGTGCGACGTAATTTACTGTGGCTTTGTTAGAGTTTGAGATTTGGTAAAGCATTTGCAAATTAGACTGGCGTCTTATTGTTGATGAGAATTTTTAATCAAATAATGAAAGTAGTATTTTCGGATCCTCAAACTACAGTTTTAAGTCGGGTTTGAAGGTCTTTACTAACGTGTTCCCCAAATCTGATGTATTGTGGAACGTTTTTCCTCAAATTGGACTTGACATACTGTATGGAATCCAAATCTAGGCTCTATATCGACCAAGCAGATTCTTGGGTGAAAATACGCTGACAAAATAATGTACCGCTGTAGCTGTCTTTTCTGGGATCGTCGTCATGTTTGAAGGTCATCCTATCCTTCAGTAAACTCGGAGACTGAAAGGAATGATACCCCACAACTATCCAGCTACGTCTTCCTGATCGTAATCTCTTCAGTACTATGCAGGAATCACAGTTTATCTCTATCCCGAAGTCCCAGATTATAAGTCACCGTTTTCCTGACTGTCACGTTTAGTTGAATTGTACATAAGTGAACTGTTTCACAGATCTGCAACCAGACTCATTGTGGCTGTTGGGAGTGTTTAACAACTAAGGTTTGCTTCAATCGGTACAGTTGACAGTCGACCAGAATTGATTCACCTCCATGTTTGTATCCACCTGGGATTTTTCGACGTTTTTCATTATTTTCTGTGGAAATGACGATCTACTTTGTGTGCTGCTCTCGTGAATGCATCATTTATCATCCGATTCTAGACGATCTTGTTTATGTATAGGGCAAGATTGTATGCGGTATCTGGTATTGAGACAGTCAGTCGCAGTTCACAAAACATTATCATTTGAGCATCTCTGTTATGTGTCATAGGATGTCAACCGGCGGTTACCAACATTGTTTTGCTCTTCAATTTCAGGTTTTTACTTGTTTAGCAGGGCTACTAATCACCTCTGTGTTCAGTCTATATTTTCTTGGTTCTTGTTGTCTCAACTTATGCCAATAGTATTGTTATGTAGTTATTGAGCTCTACCTGAGCTGTATTCATACCGATTGCCATTTCGTTAGTGGGATAATGTAACTGAGGGTCAGCGTTGGCGATCATTACCTACGTCACTTTAGCATGGCTAAATTTCCATAAATTTTGATTGCTTTATAACGTTTTATCAAACTAAATTTGCGCAAAACTTCTGGTCATTCAAAGACTAGACCGTTTCTATACGTTCACACGCGATTTCCATTCATCTAGGTACTTTCAATAAATATTATGAAGTTGACTGCTTTTGCCTTCACTTTACTACATGTTAAAATTTTAAGTCTTGTATAACCGCGGCACTTTACGTTCGACTGTTCATTCATTCAGCTCCACCAAAAGCTTTTATGACTTTACTTTTATCAGTCGTTGTCGTTTTTTTTAACTGTTGTCTTTAAATCACGGTATTTGGTATTTCCAGTTGGTAAACCTAAAGTTTGTTAAAGCTGTTGAACACGAGTCGGTTTTCTTTGAACCGTTACTTATTCAAGTCGTCAAAGTAAAGTGAACTAAATCGATTAGCCATGTAATGATCCCTCTTCTGACACAATACCCACGTTGGCACATGTGGAAACATTCACTGTGAGCTTACTGTCGATCTTGACTTACACACATACCCGTTATCTGATGGGACGAACACTGCGATTTCTCTCATGCACATATGTCAGCTAAACTGGAGATAGTGGACAACATACCTGGAAGTGTGCAGTTAGTGCCTAGTGAACAGTAGTTCTGGGGTTTCTACAGTTCGTCTGATATGCATTAATTTTTGTAGATAGTCTGTTGAATCTGAGATTCATGCAGGCTTGATAGGTTATGTGGGGAAAAAAATTGCGTCAATGCTCCCGGTACTCATATGCACAAGCAGCTGTCTCTCACAGATCGTGCACAAGCTGTAGATTCTGCTGATCATTATCCTTCTGGGCTCAGCGAACTCTCCGCTCAATACCAAGGGATTTTCACTTGACAAACGACATCAAGCATTATGCTCACTTGTTTCATTTGTGGGTTTGCAATCGAGTTTTCATTTCAGTGTTCTTCGCTATAGGTTTCTGCTCCACTACTTCGTGGACAATTTTCAGGATGAACGACAGCCCAAGCCATAGTATCCACAAGTGCGGCTCAATGCTGAAAATAATTGTGATAGTAACTGAGTTTAATATGTTTCACTGTACCCAACTTAATAAACGAATGTGATTCACCGTCTATTTACTCTCGTGATATCTGGCTCATCCCCTGAAGCTGGTTGGCGATCTCTCCTATAGGGCATACATTTATGAATGAACATCTCTTCACATTTTCTGATTTGCATACTCTAATAAACCTAGTTTTCATTTGTTCTCATGAGTGACAGTCAGTAACGGTGTATCGTTTTTATTGTATCAGTTGGAAGCTGAAGAATTAATCGGTTAAAACATGGAGAATCTAATTTATCTCAAACAGTCTGTAACCAATCACTTAAGCGCTAGTTTTGATACTTTTCGAAAATACTCAGTTATGTACAGAAAAGCATCAGTAGATAATTTTTTTAATCACTTCTCTCACCTATCTGTTACAACATTTTTTTCTATTATGCAGTGTCTAACAATGTTATTTATTTGTAGTTTGTTATTTTGTATGGGCGCTATGAACAGCATTTGGTTGTCTCTCGTCGAAGTATGCCTTCCTTTGTCGGATATTTTTCTAGTTGGCTGACCGAAAGCAACCCACCTCTTGATTCCTTAACCCTGTAAGTAGGGATGAACCCAGTCGGGTTGTATGAGTTTAAGATTGAGCATAGTTTGAATTCTGTTCATTGCTGGAAAGCGGTTATTAGGTGCCCTCTCAATTTACGGATGTTCACCATCAACGTCAATTCAATTATCTAGTCACAAGCGAATTATGTAGAACGGGTGATGGAGTAACTATGTGCCTTGATGCGAAGGTCACGGGTTCGGCTCTGGTTCTGATTGTCGTGAGCTAATGGAGCTCTGTTGTGGCTCACTGGTAAGAACGACTGATAACCAGATGAGGTACTGTGGGCTAGTGTTCGGTTGCCGCGACTGCATCCGTCTGCGTTTGAGCAATCTGGCATTATTCAGCTTCCATGTGGTTTTGTGTTGCTCTCCACATCCGTTTCCTTGTGGTGGGTAAGCTGAACATTTTGTCTATGTTCAAAGTGTGATCAAACAAGTAAAAACTGGTTTATGCGGTTTGATCTTTTTTGACGTCGGAGAGGAAGCACAAAATGGGTTGTCTTAATTGTTCATCTACCGTACACTTTACGCTGACGTATTCTCTAGTAGCCAGGCTTCCGTTGGCTTTTCACCTCATTTTCTCTGGTCTTTGATAGCGTTTTTCAATCATTTTCTGTCAGTTACTTTCTTTACATTTCATCTTGAGAGTCTGTTATTTTTTCCTAATCCAGGCATCAGTTGATCTGCTTTCGTAAAACAACATTTTTTCGTGTATTCCCAACACCTTATTGTTTCCATTCAGAGAATTTTTGCGGATTAGCCGTCCTCTTAGTTGCTGTTCAGCCGATTTGGTTCAGCCAACTGATCAACCTTGTGCTGACCCTCTAGCTGAAGTTGTACGTGCCGTGAAAAACGCGCGTTCTCGTTACGGTGGACCTCTCCCCCTGAGCCAGATAAAGTGTATCATTGCCACTGCTAGTCCAATCAGTACACAAATGGTTTGTCCTAATTTGCCGGACAGTCAGATGACTGTCTATCGGCCGCTTGTACTTGGCGGTGAGCAAACGAATGCGATTATGGGTTATACGGTTGTACCTCCATTCGTCGAGTTCGATATGAGACCGGAAGGATTCGGATGTCTTTTCCTCCCATCAATCGCTCCACAAGGGCCGTCTTCGGTGGCTAATCTTTCTGGTGCTGCTGAACCTTCATCTTTGGATTCTGCTGCAGGTGGTGTTGGATTCGGTAAGTTATAGTTCGTATACAATGTTATTAGTCCGTTTTCATGTGACATACTGGTTCAGCTACAAAACCCACTGAATAGTGTACGAGTGTTCACCTTTCGATATAACTGCATTCAGGGTAATTGAATTTCCAGGCAGCTGCAATATGGTTGACGATCTGCGTCCTTCTCGTCTTACAATGTTATGCTCTTAATGTAGATCGATTGGCTGGTCGATGTTGAACGTTTAAATATGGACGTAACTGTTGTTAATAATTAGGTCACCTCCTCTTCTGTTTTCTTCTTGGACATGGTATGGGTATGGTAGATAAAAATCAATGGAAAATACTGGTGTACTGCTGTCTATGACGACGATGGATCAGTGTCTCAGTATACCGGTTTCCTGGCGATTACTTATTTCTCCACATCATTTCAAACCCTGACCGTGTTTTTAGTTAAAAGACGGTTGTGTATTTGTCGCTTGTTTTGCAAGTGCTTATAGCACACATATCTACAATTATTCATATTTCAGGTGAACGTGCATTTCCTCCCCCACATGGGCTAACATTCTCCACGTGGGTCTCGGTCATCCAGTTTGACAAGCTTCGCAGTATTTCTACCAACTCACTCGTCTCAACTTCTACCACCTCACCGGAATCAACTCCGCGCTCACCTCTGTCCTGTGCGCCACAGCCTCAAGCCGTACATTTGCTTACCATTGTTCGTGGTATTCAGAGCGTTAATGATCAGCTGATTTGTTTACGAATTTATATTCATCCGGAAACTCGCGTGCTGGTCGTTTCCACACAAGAACGTGTGGCACAGCAAGGTAGGATCAGTCACTTTCTAAACCTGCTAAATCGTCTTGCTATATTGAATTTTTTGACTCATTGGCATTTAACAGTCATATTTTCAGTATGGTCATTAGGATCAAATTCACTTTTATTCTGCTAGCTCTTCCTGATGGTTTATGTGCTTTAGGTTACCCGCCCCGTGGCGACGTATTTCCTTTTAATCAATCAGCTGATGAATCATATGCGGTATTCGCAAGCCTATGACACCTTTGACAACAGACATGGATCCACTTAAGTTTTATGATCGCGCTTATACGACGACGGCAAGAGACATGTTACTTTACGACTGCAGGTTTTGACCACTCTGTGTCGAAGACCGTCTTCAGATATTTGACCATCGATGTCTGTGTTCGATCGTTGACATCGGGTGACGTCGACGATTAAGTGACGGCATTAATAGAAAGGAGTTATTCACTAGTTAGTAACTAGCGAGTTCACCTGTTCAATCTCTAAGAGTTCAAAGTTGGGTGATTAGGCCAGCTAATCGTCTGCTATACCGAGCACGTCTGGCCAATGCCGCGAGGGACAATTCTAAAGTGCGAGGTGAACAGATGATGACCTAGCCTATGGAGGTAAAGTATGTCGCGGAATTATTAGCCACTACAGGTCGAGTTCGTCTCCAGGGCCGGGATTTCGGCGAATTACAGAGTTAATAACTGGAGACTTTAGTTAAAATAGCAGCTAATCGGGCTCAGTGGCATGAACGTACGTTGTCGCAATTCGACTGAGTTGTTTGTGAAGTATGTGTATTTAATGACGTGTGAAAGTTGTTTTACTTTTGCCCTTCACAGTTGTTTATTTGAAAGGTGTAGCCACCTTGTTGTTGAATGCGTGAGTTTAGACATAAGTTATCCTGGGGAGATGATGATAATGATGGTGATTGATGAGTTTTCTCTCTCATCATCCGTTTACGTAGGCGCTGAGGAATACAGCTGCAGAATGTTTTAACACCGTCGAGATCTGTTCGGAAATGCGACAGTAACTCTTTTTGTACTTCTCCTACTGTTGTAGATGATACTGTTCTCGCGGTCCTTGTCTTCATCTTCTCCGATTGCCCATCTTCTCGTATTAGAATTATTAATCTCTCTGGTTACGCAATACAGTCGTCGAACTATCTGTCTGGTTGTTCCTTCCAATGTTTCGTTTAAGCCTTAATCTGTTATTCAACATTCGTGTTTATTTCCAATGTTTCTTTCTTTGCGTTTCTCTAAAGTTGCTCTTAATTGATGTTTATGTCTGTCGTGGAATTGCTCTTCAACATGCGCTCGTTTCCAACCAATCCGCTTCCGTAAGCGCACTACAGACTGTGATTTTGGAACTCAGGCAGTTCCATGTCCATTCTAAAGGTGTAACGGTTTCAGTATGCCAACCGGTCATACACATCACATATGCAATTTGACTTCTTTAATCCTGCGTACGTTTACTTGATGTCAGTCAAAGAATGTCTTGACCTATGCCTGTAATCTAGTCAAGCTACTCCGTCCGTAAACAATGTAGTTGATGGTCATTATGTTCCTGGACTACCACGTCTTTCTTTTCGTATTCGTGATGATAGTACAATGCTTACTGAAGCTGTTCTGTTCACTTTCAGAACGGTATACGAGTTTAAAGATAGATTCACCTCGCGCATTCTGTCAGCTCTAGTACGTTTATCTTTATACTGTTCTGCTCGCTTACTCCTCTTATAGTCCCTATTGAGTTTAATCAGTTTGACAGTTTGCTTCTGGTTGCTGTGGTACGCTGCAATAGTTTCTCCAGCCCGTTGTACTGATAGCAACCCTTGTTATGTTGTCAACCTTTTCTTCCATTGGATTTTGATCCGGCGATCATCTCTGGTTCAGCGTGTCTTTCGGGATTTGGCTACACTCCTTTAGGTTGGCATATTCATACCATCGTATTCGGCTCTAGCTTGTCTAGAAGAAACACTCTTCTTTGGACGTCCCTATCGCAGATTCCTTACTCGTTCGACATTACGAAAGTAGTGAATGACACTCTTCGCTTTGTCTGTTCTCAGAACCTCTCCGATAGATAAGAATGCGCCAAACACGCAAGCTTAGTACATTTTAATTTTCATGATCTTATACCCGCTCTCTTTGCTCGGTTATTGCAATTATTGTTTTTTCTGAGGCAATGAGGGAACCCAGCATAGAAAGATTGACGTCTTATTGATGTATGTGGACAAGTTATTAGTATGTTTATTCATACAGATGTAGGATGTACTGTCGATGCGTTAAGTAGCTACTTTCGTGGATGATCAAACGGAAGTCTCTGCACGATGGTATGAATTTGTAAGGGAATCACTGTCGAGTTCCCTCAAGGCTTACTGTTAATGAGTTACCCTATGCGAACTGCATCTAGAACTCGCTGCACTTTTACTTTCGCCCGAAATTGTGTACTAATCAATAAATTCCCACCACTCCTTCAGTGATATTATATTTTATCTTCTATGGATCTGTTAATGTGTAACAACAAAACAGAGGTTAGATCATCTTCGTTTTTAATTCTGAGCAGTACCGTGGATACTATGGAACGGGCTGTTTTTACTCCTGACAATGATCAACAGGGTGACAAAATAATAAATAGGAACAAAATGATTGAGAACAGAACATTACGCAATACATCCACCAGCACTTCGTGAAGAAGCCAGCGACCAGGAATGTGTACAGCATTCGAGTCCGATTGTTCTCGAAGAGAACCTACCTAGGTCGTTTGCACGCTCAACGTAACACAACTGGTATATCATAACGAGACTAGACCTTGACAGGGTGTGACAACTTGCGCATCTCGATGATCTGTTGGACTAGACTGGACGGTGTGACCACTACACCGATAGAGTCACTCATGCCAGGCAGGCCAATAGATAGAGGTCTGACTAACCAATCTCCTGGTCCTCCAGGTTGGGGGTTGGAAGAAGGTTGACATCTTTTTCCGAAAAATATACCAGTTCTGGTACACTGTCACTCACCCGCTGCCTTGCGGTGTAGGCCTTTGAGCCAAAGGCTTTGGTTGAGAACCGTAATCGTTCTCCTGTGTAGGTCTGGGCGTCCTGACAGTATATCAGCCCACATACAACTGTGAACCACTGATGTATTGCTGTCTATAGTGATGATGATCGAGAATAGAAACGGAGGAATGGAGACAAAAAATAAATGAGGCTTCATGAAAAAATAAAGATTATCAACTTTACAGATACATGCCATGGCATACCTGAAAAACTTGGGGATGTGCACAGTCCAGGCAAACGACCATCTTTTATTTTCATAAGTTTGAGCGCCCTTAATCAGTGAACGGTCATTACGAGGATCCTGGACTACTGTACATTGATAGTGGTGACTAGTAGCTATGCCTCATTTAGCCGAAAAGCTATTATTTACTACTGGAAGATTGGGAACGGAAGAGACATGGTCCTAAAACGCCCTCCTGTCTAAACCAAAATAATCAGTGGTAAGTGGTTCTGCATCTTGAACGGAATCACTCAATATGTATGATCGGTTAGAACGGCATATGCAAGGCCTAGTCCTTCTTGCGGCGCCTTTATATTTAGAAGTAAACGGTGTTTTAGCGAACGGTCTGTTTTGAGTTATTCATCATCAGACCAATTCTACAACATTTTATATCATCATGTTTATCAAGCGAGCAAAGTCAACAGATAGTAGTCACGGTTGTAACATGTATGCAGGAATTTTCTTGATGGTCAGATCGACTTACCTGCAGAAAATGACATATCTGAAGTGATTCGTCTTAATTCAGTGACCTGCTAGGCGAAAAAGAGAGGACCAATGCGATCGAGAAAGGCATTTCTGGAATTGTCAAAAATCTAAAACAACAGGGTTTGATAGACTCCTTCACATTCGAACGAATTCAACCAACTGAAACCATAATAATCAGACTGTTTGCCGATGATTTACAAAGAAGAATGGCCATTACGCCCGATTTTTGCTATGTGTAACTCCATATCATTCAATGACAGTGGCTAACAGAGATGTTAGAACCCGTTCGGAAGGACACCATAGTGCATCCGCTAAAAGGTTTGTTTGAGTTCGTCGATTCCATCCGGTCTCTAAATGTGGAAAGCAAGGTGTTTCTTTTCGATGTATGCTCTTTGTTCACGAATGTTTCACTTGTAGAAACCGCTGATTACCTCTGTGTGTATATCCGTTCCAAAAGTTTAAATGTAGACTTACCTGAAGATATCAGGCAGCTGATATTAACGTGCACGCAGAATGTACAATTTCAGGTTGATGGGAAGAGATACCGTCGGAACGACGACGTTAAAATGGGATCACCGTTAGGCTTTCTGTTGACAGAGATCTTTATGGCAATGTCAGAAAAAATTACGCTTGGGATTATTGACAGTAGCACTTTCTGCTAGAGGAACGTGGACGATATCATCCGTGCAGTTGACGAAACTGTGGATCTAGGTGACCTGCTTGCTGAGACGAACACAGCACATCCTACCTTCAAATTCACACTTGAGGCCAAGAAGGATGGTCAAATATCCCTCCTGGATTTGGTATTGAATTGCCGTTCAGACGGTTCAGTGCAGAGGAGCATTCACAGAAAAGGGACCTGAAACGGACAGTATGCTCTTTTTTCAGTTACTTACCCTTCAATTAGAAGTGAAACCTCGTTCGTAGTTTAACATACAGAGCTGTGAGGATATGCACCGATGACATGATTAAAGCAGAAGTGATATTTTCACTGCAGACATTCGCAGAGAACGCCTACCCTGTAAACTGTTGATAGACATATACAGCTGTCAGAATTCGTTGGCAGTTGACATAAACTGTTCCCATTGTTTGTCTGGTTCTGTTTTATTGCTCCATTGATCTGACAATTAGATCCTTGGTTCTTGCTGGCAAACTGTCTCTGCAGGGTTTGTTTAACGGTTATTGTGCTATAAGTGACGCTGGCACTGTGATTGTCTACCGTGATCCACTTTTCTTATGTTCTGGTGATCGGTGCACTCTGGTGTTGACGCTTTCATGCTAGAATGTGTGTTGGGTTTCTTTTCCTTTGGTGTTAATCCCAAGTGAAAAACCGATTTTGAAACGAACCAATCATGTTACTTTCTATCCTTGTAAACAGTCTGTGATCTAAGTTTTAACCGTAACTGGTTATCAGATTATGCCTTACATTCAATTTGCGTTGAAATGGTAACTTGATAGATACTACTTTCTAACGAATTCCCTTTTTTGTAAACATACATTTATCCTTTGAAAACGGTTTTCTTCTTCGCTGTTGACGGTTGTATTAAGATCAAGTGTGCGATCTAGATACCGTTTGTGGCCCGATTTCCGATGTCGACGCGGACAGTCATCCTCCGACCCATAGCTCTGAGCCATCCAACGACACGGTCACGACCAGTTCTTGTGCAATGTTCCCATGTGGCTTACCAGACTCTGCCGATCCAAATTCCTGGCCTCTGGGTGTTTGGCGTCATTTGACCGTTGTATTTAGTCGTGCTGGTATGATTAAATCCAGCTCGTGCAGTGTCTATCTGGATGGAAAATTGATCGGCGTCCGGCGGGTAAGCTTTCTTTTCACAGAATAAACTTTTATTTCTTCCTTCTATGTATGATGCATCAGTGTGTTTGCTTTGATGGGTTACTTCTCTTTCAAGGCTTGTGTAGTCAACAACAGCATTAGGAACGTAGTATTACTAGGCAACATTATCGGTTTGCCTTGTTAGAGCCATACAACAAAATATGCATATTAGACTAAATTCAATAAACTCGTCAGTCGTGTGTCGCTTTGTAATAATGAGAAAGGTGACGAACTGCTCAGAGAGTCTGGAGCACGAAATTTTTGAGAGTGTTCACACAGGCAAACCCAAATATCTACACTTCATACATGTACATACGTATATAAATTGTAAAATATAAAAAATTGAAGGCGGTAAATTTAAAGAACTATCCCAGATTGTTTCAAATGACGGAATTGGGTCTCATCTAAATACGATTGAATTAATTGGAAAAAGTGTATCTGAAAAGCAAATTGAATTTCTCAGGAACCTTTAGCACCAAAATTCGTATTCAGTCCTAGAAAAAGCTCTAGTCGTCTGTCAAAACAAAAATGGGAAATCACAGCCCCAGCGTATACATATATATATATATATATATATATATATATAGTTGGTAAATGATGCATTTCATTACAGTTTCTTACTGAACACCTCGTTCATAGAACGGTACTGAACTGTGCTCAACAATCCGTTCTTGTTTCCAGTTTAGATACATATATAATACACGTTTTTTGTCTTGATAGAGTATTCTGTTTAATTACTTGTTCATTTTTACTCTCACAGCTCAGTTATCTTGGTAGCTCCGCTGCCAGTTCCGGTTTCCTCGGTCGACAGACCATGCCGTCTTCTGTGTGTGCGTTTATTGGGACCCCTGCTACAGATCGTCGACCTAGCAGTCTAGTTTGGCGTCAGGGTCCGTGTCATTTGATTGAGGAACCGTTACATTCGAATCGTGTTGCCTATCTTACTCGGCTGGGACCTAATTATGTGGGCAGCTTTCAGTCTTCTCCACCCATTTCCGGTAAGCTGAGGATGCGTTTGTGAACCTATGACTCAAATGATCTCGTCACTCTCATTCTATTTATACCACATGCTATCCTATCAGAATTAATCAATCCTTGTCACCATATATTATCGTTTACATGAAAAATGTATATATTCACTCGAATGTACGTGTTTGAGGGCAGTGTGACACATTAGGAGTGTTCGGGGATAAACATACGCGTGAGGACAGACGGCTAGCAGGACAAAATCACCAGATTCGGGCTACGCATCTTGTGGCCAGCGAGAGGACTCTAGAATGATGGTCAAAATAAACGTTGTTCGGTTGGTCCACACGATTTCGCCGATGTAACTGAAGTTTCAGCTTCTCAACCGTGACCACGTAATTAGGCCGTGTGTCCTAAATTGGGCAAACCCTGATTCAGAAATTTGGCTTATATGTCAGCCTGTACGTTAGATGTTCAACTTTGTGAGGTAGACATCTTAGTCGCCGGCTGCTGGTTACTGGATGGATGTCTGTAAGTAAGTGGCCGGATCTGTGCATCCCATATTTAAGCTGATGTCTGCGTTGTCGTGTAATATCCGTGCATGTTTGTAGCGCGTACAGGCCTGGGTTCGGTTAACTGTAGTGCAGTGTGTTAATTTGAGTATTGTTGAATTGGTTAGGTAGTGAATTTCTTGCTGTTACTCATTAAAAGTGAGCTTTCTATGTGCCATTAGTTTGCTGTAGAAAACTATTGTTGTAGGGTATATTTTGTGTGTAATTCTGTCAAACTGTTGACAGTAATGATGAAATTCCTTTTAAACATTTTTTTGTTGGATTATTCTTAAACCTTGGCATTTAATTAGCAAGCCTTGTCTCATCATGCTAACTCACCGCAATGTTGCACCTTAGTACTGATTTGTAACCTAACTGTGAAGTTAAGCAACCAGCAGTTCAGTCAGTTTGATGTCAGAAATCTGATAGGCGAACACGGTGAGCAGCATAAGAATCTCATTCCGACACACTTATTTGTTTGATAACAGATACCAGTGTGGGTTTGTAACCTCACAATAAACCGTTCACTACTCAGCGTGTGCCTTTTTTGAATACTTTAAATGTATATGTATAAAGTATTTAAAAAGGACACACACTGAGTATTGAACGGTTTCTCGTGAGATTCCAAACCTACACTAGGATCCGCTATATATATATATAGTATACGATTGAGTGGCTTGGGTTGATATCAACAAGTCCTCCTAGTACTGTTGTTGTTTCCGCCCTAGATTGAGCTCGTTAATGTTGGTTGTATTTAGCGTAGAAAGTTCTTCCATGGCCAGTTATCATATCCACTTTTATTAGAGTATTCTTGAAGATTCTTTTCACTCCTCCCCGTCATTGCCTTATGTTCACGTTACACTTTACTTCCTTATCCCTCCTGGTAGTGTTGATTTATCGCGTTACTTACCCGGTGAGTCATACATCCTTGTCATTTTTTTACTTGTTTCTCATCACAGCTTATCCATCTACGCCTTCCGAAGACCATTGCTATCCCCTTTTTGGCGAGGAAAAATTGGTATTCGGTATCTATGCCTCCGCTCTGACCACAATGACACTATCGCGAATCCGCAAAGTGTACAGTTTTGCTGACGCAAAAGCCATCGCCAAACAGGTTAGCTAGGTTCTTTTTCAATTGCTGCGGTCGACAAGAATGCATGTGTGTATGTCCTGCGGATATATGTCTATCCCGATAGTTAACCCGCCTTTGCTGCTTAGAGAAACTGAATCTCCGAGGGGTAAACCTAGGTAGGATATGAAGCTCTAGAACGTATGGTGGACAAATTGTTGATTTTCGCGGATCAGAGGAGTGCATATCAGTACATCCGATATCTTTTTATCTGATGAAGGGATGTGTAGACAAGTATGTGCTCTAATCTGGATTTATGATTGATGTACTCCGTTTTCTCTTTCTCCAACTCGTCTACGAAATAGCGGGTCATCTACCCATGGCTGAGGTTAACTTGTTGCTTGGACATTTATTAGCATAGCGTCAATATGCTTACCTTTTTTTTCGTGGGTCCGACTTCTGTCTGAGCGACTGCGAGTCAATATTGAAGATCCCAGCTAATTGGTTGAACTGTACCATCGAAAGTGAAATGACCCTAACGTGCTACCGCTCTAGGCCGCATGTGTATGTGCTGTTGCAGGCTTAACTGTGCAAGCTAATTGCTTATACGGGTTGTTTCCCGTGAGACTAGTTAAACCGGAGTCTAACGGATCCTACTCTACGTAGCGGAAAGAAACAGCTTTTTGCCTCACTGGAGCCTACAACTGATGCGATGTTCATCATAAGGTTTTTCTGTCTTTGCATGCGTCTGCACACGCAAATCGAATATACTCAAGGACGTCTGCATACATTGTTGCATCGATCTGTTCCTGTGCGTCACCACGAAACTTGTAGAGGAATTACTCCCATCGTTTGTTGTTTATTGTTTTGGTGTTGTGATTGTTTGACCTCTTCTTTTTCTTTTCTTTCGGCCGTTGACCTTCCAAATAAGGCTGTAGAGATCAATGGAGTTTGTTTCTTCGGAATCGCGTGTCTCAGCCAACGAAATCAATAGAAGGAGTTTTCTTTAAGGGGCAGAGTTTAAAAGCACACTCTTGTAGGGATGACCGGATGTCGATGGTTGGTTGTTGCCATCCCTGGTGAACAATATGCAACGAAGGCCCGCTTCCCCCTTGTAAAGAAACGGAAAACAAAGTTCACTCACCTTCCTACATTTTGACCCAGAATACGGCTTTACCTAGCGACCGCATAATTGCTTGGCACCTGTTTCCGTGTATGATAATTTCTGTCAGTTCAGTTTAGCATCATCCACAAAAAGATATATCTAATCTTGTGTTGTGACCCATTCCCGTTGCAGGTTGGAAAGATATCGAGATAATGTTAGTGACGGCTGGTTTTATATTGTGGTCACTTCCGTTCCACATGATGTCAAGTTCACCAGTGTGTTTTCTCCACTGCTTATCTGTTACTTGATGCACTTTTTTATCCAATCAGCCAAAACTGGGAAAATAAGTATGGCGGAAGATATCAACGTTTTGGTTTACGCTGGTCAAGTGCCAACATAATATTAGGAGGTTCTGCATGAGTTGCACATAACGACGGTCATCATCATAGACAGCAATACATCAGTGGTTCACACTGATGTTTAGCTGCCACACAACCACAAAGGAAAAGAGAAAAAACCTTATATAGGAAGAGAGAAGAAAAAAGAAGGGGAGGGAAGCATAGACAGTTGAACAAATCGGCCAAGCAGATTGACTCTTCCACGTCCTAATTTAACAGTCAATTATATCACAGAGAGATGGATCATATGAATGTTTTATGTTATCTCATTAGCGTTCCTTCAGTAATTTTGGTCCACGATTATTTGACGAGTTGATGATTTGAATAGTAAGCGGTCACCAAGATGTGTGGCACTCGATGAAGCCTGGTTTCTCTGTCTGTTATTTGCTTTGGGCCTTTTAACACCAGACGTATGCAACTCTGCCTATTTGATAACGCCTGCATGTGCTCCAAAATTCACCCTTGTATAACGTAACGTGCTTGGTTGTTTCCTCTCAGTTCTACATCGCGCCGAAGGAGAACGCCACCCCAATCCGCGTGCTTCATAATTCCGCTGCTCATTTACACGGGCCTGCACGGCCACTGGGTGCAGTGTTAGTCGGCTATCAGGGTGTGCGCGCATTCACTCCGAGCCCGATTACGTGCCAATTACATTGCGTCGGTGGTGGTCCTGGGGGTGTCCGCGTTGGCCTTGCTCTGGTTGCAATGGCGGTGGATGTGGAAGCTTTGTATGCGGCTACTAAAGCAGCTTGTGTGCTAATTCAATGTAGTCTGGCTGCAGCAGATGAAATGCGTGCAACGCGAGGCTATGAGGTACATCTTTCTGTTCGGTGTTGAGTGGATGGCTCAAACTTGTGGTATTGTAATTGTGTTATGATTTCCACTCGCATACTGATAACATTGCTATACAGGTTCATTACTCGTTTGTACTGGGTCATATGTACAGAATTTCGTGCCATCAGGCTTCTTGTTATGAACTGAACTTTGACACAGGTAACGTCAATTTTCTTGATCGCCGCGTATTCGTTTAATCTTCGGTCGCGCAGTCTATTCTTATATGTGTTTGGCCTATATGAGCATCGTGGAGGGAGGCAACAAAAACCTTCCCTGTCCTCATTTGGAGTTCTGTTGTTTAGTTGCGAGATGAAGGTTTTATGAATCAATATCTGTCTCTTTTTTTTTCTTCGTTATCTTTAAACGACTTTTGCTATTCTTCTTTCAACCATATTAGTATGGCAGGTAAGTTTCGGTATCATCCGCTAATCCATAGCTATGGTTGGTCAGGATGATCTTTGTAAACTGCCCTACATTCATACCCTGGAAAGCATCCCAATCCTTCAGTATGGATCGTGTAGAGCACCGGTCAAGCTGCTAACAGACGTATTCTTTTTTATTTCATCCACCACCCACCCGCGTTTCCAAATGTCAGTAACCCGAACTGGATCAGTCACAGATGTGACTTCAAGCTGGTTTTCGTAATGGTGATAACCTGTTTTTTTGCGTCCCGTTTTTACCAGGTACTGCACTTTATTTATTTGTCTTTTACTGGTTCTCTTCATCTCATTCAGATGTTGGCCATGCTTCTAAGAAAAAAGCGATCTCTGCTGACAACTCGCATTCTGGACTCGATTCTCAGTCTAACACTCAGCATAAATTCGTGGGTCAGTTTACCAGAGGTAAAATGAAGTTTGCACATTTTGTCTGCTTGCCACCAGTTTTGGTATTCCACAGACGTACTTCTTACTGACCAACAACCTTTTTTCAAACTAAAAAATCGGCTTGAAATGTTTGTTGCTAGCGTTAGTTTCATGTGTAATTCCGCAGAACAAACTCACGTCGATCTTGGCGTTGCTTGTCAAACTTGTGCTTCATCTAAAACTGTGCGGATTCTGTAAAACTTTTTAGCGTTTAAGTTCCATGAAAATTTCCAGGTGACAACTCGATTACTTGCATTCTACCCTTCTTGGCATCTCAGTTCAGCCATATGATCTAGGGTTTTGCAAATTATGACATTAACTCTGTGCTTCTTGCAATGTTTGAATGAATGCGGTGGACGACACAACTATGGTAGCCTTTGTATTTTGTTTGTCTAACCTCTCGAGCGCTCGTCAACAACAGCATAACAGTATTTGACATTGTTATTACTAAAGGTTTTTTGAATTTTAGAACAATTAATTGGACCCCAAGCGTTAATCAGTATTTGGTGTTTTATGTTTCTGTTGAGATAACCCATTGCTGACGACGACACCGACTATCAGTAATCACGGTTGTGGATTTAAACCTGAATTCAACATCATCGCAGACAGTGGTTCACTTCAATGCTCAACTCTCATATAACCATGGAGAAAAGAGAGGGCCCCATTTAGGAGACATAAGAGGATGGAATGGATCATTCTTGCTAAAAACATCTCTGCCTTGTTTATCAGTATTCAACCTGAATGCATACCGCTGGGTGTTGAAGCCGACAACCTATCATAATGTGTATTAGTTTGTTCTGTTTGATCCGAATCTGTTTAATCTCAACAGGACAATTGCTCACATACGAAACTTTGCAAATAGGAGCAGCCGAAGAGTTGATCGAATACTGGGACACTCCGTCATCGACACACTAGGTTAAAGCTTGTGGTAGGAAACAGAAAGTTGGGATTAAATTTCCTCCATACCCTGACAGGAAAAACGCCAGAAGTTAATTTCCCTAATCCTTTGCAGAGGTAGAACTGTTTTCTACCAAGTTATATGTTTAGTTTTGAGGACGCCAATCAATAGAGTGTAGATTCGAGACTTGACTACGTTGATTACTCTCTGTTGTTGCATGAGCTTTTTTTACAATACCTAGTCCCGTAAATTCGTCTAGTGTGTCACGTGTTAACAGACGTCTTATTTAACGAGCCATTTGGAGGTTTTTGCAATTAACAACCGCTGAAAGTTCTCTGTAGTGTTTAATAAAATATTGTCTGTGGAAATGTCTGTTCAATGAAAACCCAATTCTGTAACTGACTCACTCAACCGGATCAGCGTTTTTACGGTAATCTCTGAAGTATTTTGTGTTCTATCTATATTTTTTGTTGTTGCTGCTGCTGCTGGGTTCACGCTTTTCTTTGCAAATGGTCGTTTAACCCAATGTTCGACGCAATTTTTCGATGTTTATGCCCTAATATTCAGTCCAGTTCGTTTGTTTCTCAGTGCGTCAACTAATTTCGAAATTGATCAATGTTTCATCTGGTTCTTGTGGATCAGTTAAGCACATGATTATTTACGTTGAGTTGTCTGAGTAGTTTCTATGTTTTGCCTCGTCATCGTCAAAGACAGCAATACACCAATGGCTTGCGTTGTTACTTATCTGTCCTATAACTATGAACAGAAGCTTAAGCTAGGAAAGAAGGCAAGAAAACAGAGGAGACCAAATTACTGAAACCAACTCTGTATAAGCTCATCTGTTCAGGGGCCAGGTAACTACACCTTTCAAACTGTCGGCTAAGCTACGATTGGACTTACGGCGTCATTAACATGACTGTTTCCTTACGACTTCCATTACCCCTTACCGTTGACTGCACTTATTTCAGAAGCAATTCGGCCAAACCACTTCAGGATTCACGCCACTGAGCCCGGTTATGCCCCATGTGACCGACATTACGTTGGACAGAAAGCAAACGCTTTGCTATCGATGTTTCGAGCAAGTCAATCAGGACACTAAATTGTCGAATTTATATATTTTTCTTAAACGACCAAGCTATCTTGATACTTCAGCTGCAGCGCCTTAGCGGGAAGTGTTTTACCATTGCTGTAAACGATCAATAGCCACCCGTTAGAACAGTTACGTCGCTAACGGTCTCCATTCTCTGCATTTCCACGATTGGTTCAGACAACAGCAGGGTTTCCTCCAGAATAAGCACCAACCTTCCATGCTGTATTTCAATGTGAATTTGAGACATAACAACTGCCCTTCCCATGGGAACACAACCCAGTAGATCGATAACTAAGCGCACTTATCAAAGGGTTGTGTGTTTTTATCGCCCTGAATAATGCTTGAAGCTTTTGATTATCAATTGTGATAGTCGTTATTTCAGGAATTCTGTCCACATTGTTTCACTTCAGTGTACAACTACTGGAAACATGTAATTCACTATTCGTGAATAGGATTCCACCGTTTTCCCTTGTCGTTCGCCCTACACGATTGTTTGGTGAATTTTTTGCTTTTTGCACCTTGTGGTTCCCAGTCTACTCTGTTTCCAATCATCATGGAGAAAAATATTGTTCAATAAAGCACAATCTTTATTGTCCAACTCGAACGTTTTCACACCAAGCGCGCGTTCGCATTCATGAACCGGTATTCTACTCCACAATATGGCGGTGGTTTCCATTTAAACACCATGTGAACTTCTGTCTGGTTTTGTGCGTGTGGTTGACACTTTCTGACTTTGGTTTTTTGCCGGCCATTTCTTGTCCGTAAATCCAATTTCGTCGAATGACGGCTTGTGCGGTCGCCCGTATCCTCCGCAATCCACCCGTTTTGGGCCTCGGCCATATATAATCACCGCGTCGAGATATTCCACTGAATTATGGGATAATTGTGCGTCTAATTTGCTCATCCATCACAGTCTGTTAACAGCACAAGTCAATGATATAGCGACCCGCAGTGAGTATATGAATATCTAGTTTGCGTGACCAGTATTGTCAGCTCACTACAACGTCGACAATTCGTAATTTCTGGTTGTATAACTAACGGCATTCGGTGTGTCGCCATCAAAGGTTTAATATTCCATTTTTTGTAGAGCATCATTTGAATGCGTTGTGCTCCGCTGTACTGCGGGTCCCATATACAGTCGCTCACTGACCGCGTGTAAAGCTTCACAACGGTTTTCGGTGCTGCTTATTATTGGATCTGTCACATGCGTACAATGGAATTCAAAACAATTCCGCTAGAAGCATTACAAACGTGTGATGTTTAATCATTGAACCCCGTTCTTCTGTAATACGTATTATTTGTATTACACTAGATTCAGTCTCCCATTGATCATCCGGCATTTGAGGATTTGCTGTGTGACCTAGACTTGTGGCGAATTGAACGACACAAGCCTGAGCTAACGGAACAGGCCACAATTGAGCGCGTGGGACGCCAACACGAACCAAACACATTGAAAGAAGCTACCGTGATCGTTATTGAAAATGACTATCGTTTGGTCGCGAACCTACTCAATCATCTGGTTGAACTGCTGGCAGTTCCATCCAATCAGCGTAGACGATCCTCAGTGTTACCCCCGGGCACACCTGGCGATTCGCGTTGGTCTAGTCTAGCAAATCAAGTAAGTACATATTATAAGTTGTATTTCCCACGTCAGCGTTTGATTTAAGCCTTCTGTTATATTTCATCGATGTGACGAGAATATATTTAGATGTCTCATCGCACGGTAATGACAACATATCCGCTTGGAATGGAATCTGGTCAATTGACCGTAAACAGTCCAGATTTGCTGCTTTATATTGTTTGATACGATTGTCTCTCGATTATCTATCCCAGTGCATTACGTGCTAAGGATGTTAGTTTACACTTTGAGTGTTCTACGGTTATCGATCTACATGGCCTGACGTCATATCAACTAGTCATAAACAAAGTAAGACGTTCAGTTTGCGAACAATTACTACTGTATTTCTTTTTTTCAAATGATCATCAACTTACCATGTAAGTGTTAACCTTCGGTTGGATGTTCACTCAAAGATAAGGCTGAATATCAGGCAGCTTCCATCTCATAATTATGATGACAATTAATGAGCCTGGGAAAAATCAAAAGTGCTATGGAAGATATCGTGCACATCAACATTTAATTTAACTTGTTGATACGTAGCAGTGTGTTTAATTGATTTACTATGCACATCATCTACATTTATTCGCAGCTACTACATTCAGGTTGACTTTCAAGTTAGCCCCTTTGAAAAATAAACGCATGACTCGAGCTCCTTTCTTGTTAAAGTTTGATGGTAGTGCATACCATTGCCTTAATGGGAGTTGGATTTTCGGCCCATATTCTGATGTGAACGTGGAAGAAGCAAGTACCACTCTCAGCATAAGAGCTTTCGATTGATCTGAAGTGGTTGTTTTGTGCCAGCTGCAACTTAGAATGACATTTTAGGTTTTCAATGTCTGTCTACTCCAGGTGCCTCTTTTAGATATTTGACTCTGTGGGAATCATGTAGCAAACGACACAGGCACCACTGATTACGATCATAAACCATATCTGGTATTGTCTCCAATCGTTGACATTCCGGTTCTTTGTTCACCAACTATGTCGATGATCCGATTCGATTAGACGAGCTTCAGTATCTGCTGTTTTTACATTGGCACCAAACTACTGTCTCCCTCCCCATTTCTCTCCTTCCAAACCGACCCCGGATTTCGCAACTGAGGCTGGACATGTAAAATTTTGGGGTAACATACAAGCGTATTTAAACCAACGAAGTCGCTGACAAGTCGTCGCTTCCCAACGTCTTGATATCCATTCCAGAACATCCGTTATCTGACAGTTGCTTGTGTGTTGATCCAGCTGTACACAGTTGGTTGCGTGCATGCATTGACCGTCAAAGACGGATGATTAGCAAGTAGCTTCCACTCGGGTAACCCGGGTTTGGCAACCATACAACAGGATGTACGGTATGGACTCAATGACTGCCACACTTTCGTAGAAAGACACGTCTTTCCGTCGCCATATGTGGCGCAAGTTGACGAACACCATTCTGGTTTTTGAATTACAGCAGAGGTTCTCGCGTCACTCACATCTCCATCAATACTTACACAGTCTCTCGAGTGGAAACAGAAATTTCCATTATCAAATTGAGCGTAAGCACAGGCCTCTGCTATGCTTGATTTACTCTTTCTCACATACAAGAAGCAAAGTGCATACCGATAAGCTTGTATCGCCTGTAGCTTGTCACATATGAGAGCGATGTCAGTGACATAAGCCAAATCACAGTGTGTGACACATGGAAGAAGTACGACATTACTGGAAGATCCACGTTACAAGGAATGGTTGATTGCGAGCGACTTTGAACACTGCTGCTGATGGGATATAGGATGGATGAAGTTCAGTATGCTCTTACTGTTCCCCATATTTGTGTTTGAATGAGGCTTGTATACATATCGGACACACTATTCTTTAGAAAACAGAACCAGCCCTATCAACAGAACCAAATGCCTCTTTGAACGTCTCGGAACATGTCCCATGTTACGATATGTAAATTCCGACGTTTGTTGAACAGTAACAATTTAATCGCTGTGGTCTTGATGGCCGCTGCTGCATGGGCGCCTCAATCGAATTGCTGATCGGTTGGGCTCTTCTTAATTATTGGCTTCACCTTATCCATTTGATTGGTTCAGCCAGATCCAACTTCGTTTCACAGCCGAATAGCCCAGCACCGTCAGCGTGTACACCATTCTTTTTTTTATTTGATACCGGCAAACCTACTTGTTTCCGGCGTGATGGTCCTACCCTAGACCGCTAGTGATTCTGAGGCACCATCGGTGTAAAACATCCTTCGCGAGGGTCTTACAATCACGCCATGTAATCCAACGTTAAATCGTCTCTGGTGTACAGATGGAAGACACCGTTTGTAATTCATTTGTATAACCTCACACCATCTAGGGACCAGTGTACATCCTTCTTGTTGACTTCCAAAAACCGGAACTAATGCTTTTTGCCTAACCTGTTTCCAGACCATTATTCTTCGGAATCTGTTGCATTTTTTCCATTCCAAATACTGCAGCTCCTACATCCCATATGGACCGTTGTGTTTGATCGCATCATTTTCCTGTTAATGAACGCACACTCGCCCACTCAAACTTGGACGCTGTTGCCTGCTCCCTCCACTCGTTTGACCCCGTCAAGTCGTCCGGCCGATTCAGTCACTGTTGTATCCGGTCGGTCTGCTCTTTTGGAAGCTGCAATGCTCTTTGTGCATACATATTTCTCCCATTCCGTTTCTCGTCGTGGTCTGTTACAGTAAGTCTAATGTGCTCGTCCTTTTAATAAATGCGTGATTGGTTAGCTTCTCAAGTTGTGGCTATCTGAAAAGGATCCATGTATGATTTGCACTGCACCCTTCGCTTGATCCTGTCGATGTATTTGTGTTTGTTACCTTAACAGGTGTTTAGGCCTATTCGGTTAATCTGTTTACGGTGCATTTAATTGACAGTTACGTGGTGATGCGCCCTAGCTTTATATGATTCAATTGTTTTCGTGTTTTTTTATCATCTCCAGCTCTCCTATAAACCTGTCTGGTACAAAAATAATTCAGGAAATCTTAACTAACTTCTCTTTCGACGCCATTGAATCCGCGTGACGTACTAATTCCCAAACTGTCGACGAATTTGAACGTTGACGCGGTGTGTAGGCTTGCGTATCTCGTTGACCTATTGGGCTAAACTGGACTGTGTCCTGATCACATCAACAGTAGTCATACCAGGTAGGCTAACAGAATTCTGACAACCCACAGCCTGCTGGTCATCCGGAAAACGTATCAGTTCCGGTACACTGCCACCCACCGGCTGCCTTGCGGTATAAGCTTTTTAGCCAGAGGCTTTGGCCGAGAATCCTAATAGTTCTCCTGTCTAGTTCTGGTCGCCCTGGCACGCACAACCATAAATATTCACAATACTGTTAATTCCATGCTGCATCGGCAGTCTCGCTGTTTAAACTGGGTCGCTCCATCTGCTGCATACAGCAGGGTGGATAGGCGAAAACATGCTACCGCTTACCTCCCCTCCACTGTCCTATCGAACTTAACTCTCAGGCCCTTCCTGCTCTCCATTTCTGGTGATTATTCTGTAGGTCCCACAATTGATATAGCAAATCATAGTAACACTGTATCGGTAAATCCCATCTCTTGCCACTCAGCCTCAGGCATACCTCGTCCTTTGCTTAGGCCTAGAATGCGAATTAATATAGGTGTTTTTCACGTTCGCACTCTAACACAGATAGGTCAGCAGGCCACTCTCGTACGAACGTTAGACTTATTGCATGTCGATGTCTGCCGTATCTCGGAAACTAGAATCCAGGACAGTAATCAACATATGAAACTAACAGCATCCACACTGTCTACCCGATACTGGTTATACACTTCGGATGACTCCACAGCCACCGTTACAGGTCAGGTTGGAGTAGGTGTAGTCTTCAGCCCTACAGCCGTAGCCGCTTTGGTAGATTGGATTCCTATCAACAGTAGACTGTGCTGTCCACTTGGCAGGTTCAATTAAGATCAGCTCTAGACACAAAACCTTCAGAAATCCTTCCATTATGTCTGCTTACGCTCCAACTGACTGTGGTGATGTTGACGTCAAGGGCGCCTTTTATTTGGATCTGGCCACTCCTCCAGTCGACTCGTTGTCCTGATATAGTCGTACACCCTGGTCCACTAAAATTTGCCCGTTCTTTGTTCGGCCTCCTCTTGAGAGTGTGCTTTGAATCAATCGCGAAACGCAAATCTGTGTAATCCGTTTTTAATGCATAATGACTAACTTGTGTACGTGAGTTTGGCAAGGTAATCGGTGTGAATTTGAGAGCTGAGTCTACCTGAAACGCGTCGAAAGATCTCTCAAGTACGCGTCTTTTTCCCTGGCATTTACGGTGTAGTCAGCATCTATTTTCTCTACAAAGCAGTTGGCGATCAATCTTGCTCAAGTGTACAAAACGTTGTTGTTTATGCCAGACGAGTGAATTGTAAAAACCAACTCAACAGACAAAAGTTTGACTCTTGTCTGAGTATGTCCAACGTAATATCCATTTAAATAAGTTGTTTTTCCTGCCGTCGCACTGCTGGCAGCCCATCCGGCGCTTAGTAACCGCAGTGTTTTTAGTTTTTTGATTGCGTTTTGGATCGTTTCGGGCGTTAACTGACGTCCTCCGTAGACGTTTTATTCCCGGATGAGTGCACTTTTAGTTTGACGACCTGTCCTATTTGTCATAGTTTAATTGTCGATGTCAGTCGTTTAATCATCGTGATAGAACCGTATTTCTCTGAATGATGGCTCAGCGTCAGTTAAAAGAAACGATTTGCTAGGCATCTCGGCAAATCCTATTTTCTTATATGGGTCGCATTGAGTACATTATGTGAATGGGGCCTGGATTTTCTTGAGATACAATATAACCTATTTGGAATATTTTCTTTGGATAAGCTGCCTCCGTTAATTTTTAGGACGATTTAACTTTCCTTTATCATGACATTACTTTATGTTAAGAATTTACCGGAATTGAACGGATAATAGAGCGAGTATTGCCCGTGCAATGCTTGTCAGAGATCAATTTTGTTGCTCCTTTCACTGCCGTTCAGCTTGTGTAACTTACGCGCTCAGGGTTGTAACAGTACCTTTGGAGTAGATTGCCGTTTTACTGTTAGCTCAATACTTTTTTTTCAAACGGTCGCTGCATGTCTGTGAATGGGTCTGCGCATGTTCATGTGTTATCCGAAGTGTGCACCTAACGTCCAATCTCAGGCAGCATGTGAACCTCTGACCTGCTTAAAACAACTGCGTTGGAACTCCATCATAATTAGCTTTGAAATCATGCACGTTTGATATCCATGCTTTACTTTCGGGTTTATTTTGCAGCATACTTCATTTTTATCACTGTAACAGTCTAAGCTTACCTACAGCTAAACATTCTTCTTTAAACATGGAAAATTACGGTATCAAAATTTATATTTTCGCCCTGTCCTACTTTGCATCCGATGTTGTACAAAAATTGCATATGACGGTTTTTATGTTTGTGCTGTCTTTTAACTTGCAAGCCCGTGGGCAATTTCTATCACTCCGTTTTTCAAGGATCGGCATGGTACATTTTATGGACAAACCACAAACGCTTCCGATTTGTGTTTTCCTCATTGAAATTAAATAAAAACTTAAATGCACCCTATTTTAAAACTTTCAAAAATGAACTATTATCGCATTTTCCTGTCGTTAAAGAAAAAACGTCTTCAAGGAATTGAGTTATCTTACGGATGCAGAAAATTGGGAGGAAAACGAATTTTCATAGGGGAAGGGTATTCAGTCTCACAATGTAGTGGTGAACAGCCAACCTGTGCACGGCATAACCATTTTATGGGTGGAAAAGCAATAAACGAGCATTGTTGTAATGTAATGAGGTGTGATTTGAAGCAAAATGTTTGCCAATGTGCAAGAAAAATTTATAGAAGGTGTACAATAGTGCACACCCCTTAATTTTTGTTCGGATTATATTTTTTGATGAGATCCAAAACAGTATGCAAAGTAAAGCATACAAAGTAAAAGAATATATGCAATCGCTTTGAGAATGAAGGAACGTCCACTATAGTTTTGACGGCCGACTCATCTTCACTTTGGAATGATTGTTTGCAATGAATATTTGGAGACTGTCATTTCCCAGTCCTAAAGTGGTTTGTTGTCCTTCTCTTTGCATAGCTGGTGGCATGGGGATAAGAAAATGTAGTCATTCACTATAAAGTTGCGTGTTTCCTCGTCATCTATTAGTAACAGGTTCTTCCGTTGTCCAGGAACTAGATAATCGTGAACAACGACAGATTCATTTGGATAGTGGGTTTATATCGTCAAGAAAGTGGCCAGTTTGTATTGCTATCCTTCTAGATAATATCTCGCAGGCGAGGATATATCATTGTCAGTTTCGTGGTTCTAGTTATTGTGTTACTCACCAGACCGGCCAAAAGGTAGCGAGTGTATACGTTTAAATTTTTTTACTAACTGATGAGATTTTTTTTAAAGTTCTAAGGCGTCAAGTTTATAAACTGAATCGCGTACGCAAATTGGTTGACAAATTTTCTTATTCACATTATATTACTGGTTAGTAGAAGATTTTGATTTGATAAGTATTGAACATTACCTACCTTCTGAATGTTACTCACAAACGAAAGTGGTTGAGCTTTCAGATATCATAATTCAGTTGTGGCTAGTATGAGGTCAGTAGCACAATGAAAAGCACGATTGCTTGATGAAAAAGTGATCGAAGTTCTAGTCTCGGTCGTGGCAAGGATGTTCGCTACTGTGGTGCTCTAACAAGAGGGAAAACTCCAGTCTATTGCTTCTTTTCGAATGAGGTTAACTGAAAATTCTATGAGAATGGGACAGCTGCTAATATCTGTGAATGGTGCTCAATTTGTATTATTCTGTCTACGCTAACTATATTGGTTTTCCGATACACCATCAAGTTTGGCCGAATTATCCAACAGAATTGAAGCTGTGTGATAATACTTGCAGAACGTGCTGTCATGTTTCTACTAATTTCGGTGTCAGTTTTTGGAAGAATTAGAATTATTTTATGCGTTCTGTTCATTTTCAAGCTGTATGTTTTGGTGATAACAGTATAGTGTACGACCTTTCATGCAGTATGAGCCAATTCCGTACAAATCACCCGTACTGACGTTGAATATATTGCATAGTATAAAAAGTCGCTTCGTTAGAACCCGTTGTTTCGGTTGATAATCTAGAGTAAACATTGTTAGACGTAATGGTACACAAGTTTGGCGTCTGGGTGTACGAATAGACAAATGTCTATGTAAGTGACACTCAGCTTTTAATCTCATAGCCTTCAGTGGTAATTTGTGCATGACACATCTTGACTATTCAAACGAAGGAAGTAGGCTTATTTAATGAACTGTTTTTAAATCGTTTGATTCAAGAAAATGCCAAAAATGTATGAAACAAAATAGTCCTGGAAGCTCGTCTATTCGTGCATCTTTCTAAAAGATTCCGACCACCCAGGACAGGGATTGATGAAGTTTAGGGTTATTTAAAGTGTGCATCACTAATTTACTAATCGGTGTTGTTCGGTTGCAATGTATTACTCTATGGTCGTAACCCAAATCGACTAATTCCTGACGCTGGGAATCGTTGACTCTATCACCTGATTTGTTACTTTTGGATAACATCACAGCCACTGTACTCATTCATGTAGTGTATCCGAATTCATGTACGCACTGCGATATGTATCCATTTAGCTTGTGTGTTGATTACCTGCTAACACACTTTTGGTTCTCAAATTCTATTTTTTATCAGAATTGGTCAGCTGATGGCGTGGACGCTGCCGGGTGTCAATGTGGATGAAGCCGGGATGTCTTTTGAAAGACAATCTATAGCCAATGAACTAAACACTACAGGTACAGTTAATCTGAGGTTCTTGTCTGATGAACCATCGATGCATGCTGCTATTTTGATGATGTCTTGTGCTTGTTTTTTCGTTGTCATTTCTTTCGTTCCGTGATGTTTGTCAGTGTGAGGCGTCCTTTCACAAAATTTATATACGTTTATCTTCCCTATGGTAAGCCTTTTAATTTCGTTTATCATCTACTAAGGTTTTTAAATACTTTACATTCGCTTGATCCCAAGTTTTAGGGTCGTTACTGATCATGGATATGTTGCGAACGGTTCTTAATATCAATTCATGGAACAGGTATACCAATTTGAATAATGTACTATAGTGACCCACCTTCGTTTGTACCAGCGTGAACGTACCAGCAGGGGACCGGACTTAAATACAAAATGTCTCATTAGGCTTCAGACCCATTATATATGTATGGAGGTAGGTATGCAATCTTTCAAACGCATCTTCTCGCGTATACGCCAGGCCCTCTTATTACAGGCCGTCTGTTTTCGACTACTTATTTCTTGTTGCGTCTCATGATCTCTTCGCAGTTTGACTTAGTAGTCGTTTTGTCCACTTTTACAATTCGAGCCCACGACTATTTTTAACCCGTGTTCCTCTGAACACAAATTCTAACCCGCGACTTGTTTAATTTGTTCATTTTGTCAAGTATAGATCACAATTTCCATTATTTGTGTGTGTACTCTAGATGATTTACGCGACTTGACCACGTTGCATTTGAATAGTTTGTGCGATTCACAGATCAGTCTGAATTAATGTGGGGGTCATTCCCCTCTTACTTCCACCCTCTTGTTGTAGAATTGGTCGAACGACAACAACGTTTGATCCGTCTGCGGAATTCCTGTTTTGAGATGCTTCTAAAACTCATATCGGATTCTCCAAATATAAATAAGAAGTAAGCCCAAATAGCACATTTTGTTTGCTTCTGCATCCGTCCAGTTCGATTTTAATCTACTACTTTACTTCAGTGTATACCATTTTTACCCCCACCTCCGTTTTATTTGTTTCCCCCACCTCCGCATTTCAGACTATGTAACGAGATAATCACTGTTCTTGGATTCGACTGGCTGTACTTGTTTCTTCGCCCGTGTGTGCATTCGTCTACTGTCGTCCTGGCTTTTCATCTGTTGCTTTTGATCATTCTGAATCCGGGCTATTACGTCTCTAGCGCGCATCCGCTGTATGATTGGTCTAATAGATTTAGACCAGTTCCCACCAATAAACCACAGCTCAGTGCGAAGTCGAATCAGGACGTTACTGGTGGTGTTGGATCTCAGGATATAGCATCGCCGTTTGGTTTGGACACGGATGGCCTGTCGGCGTTTCGTATTGGTCTTCCTGCTGGCAGGTGGCTATGGGGTTGTGAATTACTCCTGAAACGACGACTTGGGCTACTGCTCGGTTCGTATTTTTGCGTACTATTCATTAAACTCACATTCATTGCTACTGAGTCATCTGTTCTCTTACTCATTTAATGGATTCAACATTGTTAGGATACCAACGCATTAGCCTTATTGAGCATAGTTGGCTTACTTGCTCAGCGCACTTCCAACAGTTTGGTCACGAGTTTCAATCAGTCATCTGTTGCAATTGATGCCATCATTATGTTGAGCGATTTAGAACTTTAATGTAGGCTTCCGATGTTGGATATTTTCCAATTGGAATTTTCTGTTCCAGTGTATATGTATAGGTCGAAAAGGTATGTCCCTGACATCTGCATACGGTACCAAGTTAACTGTTGGCGCACCGTTCGGCACACGCATCACATTTCTTGACGACTAGAACGTTCGCTAAACTTCGCCAATGAAATTAATCATCCCTCTGTCATTATGCTTCTTCAGCGTTAGGTGCCAACATTTCCATTTATAATTCTGACACAATTAATTCAATCGGCCCACTGACAATCAACCCGTATATATATAATTTGCATGTCAACAAGGGTTTTTGTGGATTAAGTTATCATATTCTTATATTAAATTCGTTGCTTACCTTTCGAAACTGCGTAACCGTAGAGTAAACTGTCCAATTTCACATTAAGTATGGACTGAGCACGTAGTCCTGTTTCCGTTATTTGTCTGCGTATCAACCTAATCGGTATGCAAGCCGAACACCCTACATCTTGAATGGGCTCGACCGTATTACCAGTTTGGTCTGTGTTAAAACTCAGAATTTCTGTAAGAGCAATTTATCGGAGACTACGTTTATTTTTGTGAATTAGTTACTATTTCATTGAAGTCCCCAATGCGGATGTTGGTTATTCATAAGTTCGAAATAGTTTATTGATTGTGACTATATTTTGTTGCAACATTCAAGGTATTTGTGGTAATCCTAAACTGTCTTGCAACCTGCTGTCTTAGTTTGATCCACTGAGTAATGGTAATCCTATTTGCGTCGCATGAAGTAACTGCACATTTGAGTGACCAAGTTCGATTGTAGCGTCTGTTACCGAACTTCGGTCACTCGCAGTAACTGTCGTGTCCACTAATGACTCAAATCATGTGACTACTTTTTTACACTGTTCGGTTTAGAAGTGCTTGATGACAAAATACTGAACGAATAATTTTTTGCTGTAGGCTCATTTTCAACCGGCGCGTACAACTAGAACTGGGCAATTGTTGTTGCATTCCTATTTCATGGGTCTGCATTGGATCATCTGAAATATGGATCGATAGGGGCCCGAGAGCTAAATTTGATAGGGCAGTGGGGGAAGAGTCAGCCATGGCATGTTTCCACCTAACCGCCATGCTGTATACGGCGGATAGGGCGACCCTCTTTATTCTGCGATACGGCCGATGCAGCATGGAATTAACAGTATTGCGAGTATTCATGGTTGTGCGTGGGCCAAGATACAGCCACGACTTCCAGACCTAGACAGGAGAACGATTAGGGTTCTTAACCAAAACCTTTTGCTCAAAAGGCTGTACCACAAGGCAGCGATTGGGTGGCAGTGTACCGGAACTGGTACGTTTTCCGGAAAAGGATGCCAACCTTCTTCCAACCGCCAATCCGGAAGACCAGAAGACTGTGGTTTGTCAGACCTTTACCTGGTATGAGTCGATTTGGTCACCACACCGTCCAGTTTAGTCTAATTGGTTATTGAGATGCGCAAGCCGTCACACCGCGTCAAGGTCCGGTCTCGTTGTGATGCCCTACCTTCACTTACAGCTCGGTTGTTTGTTTGCAAGGCGTTGATACTTTGATGTTGAATGTTTAATCATATTCGTAGCCATTTTTAGTAGTTAGGTCCCCTCCCCTTCTTTTTTTCTATTCCTATACAGGGTTTGCCTTTTTTTCCTTCATGGTTGTGTGGCATTTATGCATCAGTGGGAACCACTTATGTATTGTTGTCTGTGGTGATAGTGACGACCGTTGGATAATGCTATCTGTTTTCAGTGACTTCGCATTCACCTTATTTCTCTTCCAGACAATACCGGTCGACATTTCAGGCATGCCTCGCAACAAGCCATTACAGCTGCTCGTGAATTTCACCTAGATTCCTGCCAACAGCCTGGATTTGTAGTCCTCAAGGCTCTTCTACCTCATCATTCACACGTTCCACAATTATACTACTTGCTGACTGCTTTGTTGCTGCAAATTCCAGTACGACACATTCCTGTCGATTTTCAAGTAAGTCTTATCATCCTTGGTTTCGATGGCCTCTTTGCGAAAAAGGCCGACTGGAAAGTCTGTCTGAATGCAACAGTTGCGATCAAGTGTGAATGATGTCCAACTTGAAATAAATCTAAAGTAGTTGGCATCTTCCAGCCAGCATGCGCCAACTGTTAAAAATGCAAAGATGCCACTCTCAGCTTACTTCACCTTTACTTGTGTGCACTCGTATATCGGTGTACATCACCTGGCTGTTCTTCAACTAATCGATGTTTAGGCGGACCTCTGCATCTTCCTCGGCGTCACCCGGATGAACATCACATCCCGAACACCGCGCACGCTTGTTCAAAACAACAGCCCCGCAATATATACGAATTTTCTTTAAAAAAAGGCTGCGTTCTCACATATTAATGAGGAGTTGTTCTCTCTTCTGTGGGAGTCACTGCACTGACTCTTCGCGTGTTGTTTGTAGGCTCAGTATTACATAGCTGTTTTATCTATTTAAAGAATGATACCCAATATAAACTTGGAAATGGATGATGATAAAACCTACGATGTCATATACAAAGGCGTCTTAAGTTGTTTACTCTACTTTGATGCCTTATATAAGCTGACATTATAGGCAAATGTTCATCGGTCTCCGTCGTTTTGAGACACGTTCACTTTAGGGGATCTCAAATATTTTCTGTGAAATAAAGCTCAGTTTATCATGCACGTTAATGTTAGCAGAACGATAAAGTAGCGAACAATACTTGTTTTTTTTGTTTGATCATCAGGCTAATTATAGACACAGAAAACAAGTCTTGTTCGCCAATTTGTCATTCTCATGACTTCACTGGGTATTTTCGAACGCATTAATGTTAGCAGTTAGTGAGACTTGTTAGGATGTGCTTTCAACACTTGCTGGTTGGTCATACAATCAGTATTCTTGCACGTGCATGCTTGCTTCGGGGTTTTGGGCATCAGCATCTTGAAATATCTGCTCATTCTGGTCATAGTATATTGAAAACTTGTGGGCTTCCAACTAATCTTTGTAACTTGAACCATTGTCGTTGTGATCAGCTAGAAGCCAGTTCATTTTGTCCAGTTGCCCAGGCATTAACATAAGTTTGAATTCAACAACCATCATCATATATTGCCGAGATGCCTAATACCATCATTGTTCTGCTCACTCCTGCTTTCCTACTTGCGTGCTTTCCCCTGCAACTTACAGAATCAAACTTTCAACTTAATTGTTCGCTTTCGACATCCCAGTCGATCGCCAATTTTGGTTACTCATTATCGGTCAGCATTCCGAGCTGATCAAAATCATGCCAAATCGGACTAAGGAATGTGGTTGGTTTGTACAGTCGAGTAAAGAGTGCTTATTTAACAAATGACCGGTATTCACGAAAGCACACAGCTTATCTTTACCGAGAAGCAAACAACAAATTGTTGGTTCCACGAGGCCTCTGTATCAGTAGTTAAACGTTACTAATATTCTAAATTACAAACTGCCTACAGTTTGATCTGGAATTGAAAAGTTGTTCAATTTGGGTAATTGTATATTCGGCAAGTTCACGTAGACGAAATCGTTTCAAGTTTCATCAAACCTAATGCACTGTATATACCTTCATAATCTGTGCCGATTGAGCACTGTAAATTCCCTTGCCCATATTTGTCCAACCGAATATACATTCTGCGACAAAACTACTGGGCCATTTAATATTTTACAAATGCTTTTGTTGCTGCAATTCATGGTGTCTGTTTTTCTTGTCTAACCCGATGTACGTCATCCTGATACACCTGTATTGTTACCTGCTTATCTTTACCGCGTTAACAAAGGAGGTCGCAAAAATGGTTTCACCAAACTTTTGAGTCATCCAAAACGTTTATGCTGCTCCAGTGTCTAAGCCGACAAATACATGACGCAAGAGTCAGGTGCGCGCTGGATAGACTATCATGTAACATGATCGTATGCCAGCTGATGAAACCACAGGTGTTGTTTAATGGGCCAATAATTCAAAGATGAATGTAGTGGAGTGTTGACCCCAGGATGACACTGAAAGTGTAATATGTCTAGTTCTACTGTGCCACGAGATACATTACTTAGGTACTGTGAAAAAGCACAAGTTTACCCTTTAAACTGACGCACTTCAACCCACCAGCATGTTTAGTCTTGGAAGCATTAAGTCAGTCCTTTTCAAAAAAAACACTGCTCCCTGTGTAAACCAGTATGATTTTCAGTCTTATTTCACCTCAACAACCACGGATTCGTTCTATCGTGTAACGCAACAAAAATTTCATTTGACGTGAAATTGAACGTTTCCTGCGAAACTCTCCATAATATCCATACAACACTTACTATGGGAATGTCACTGACTGTAAGAATGAATCGGTTTTTCTTCATCACGGTTATCGACAACGTCGTTCAAAATGAATAAATATTCATTTATCATATGCTTTGCTAGGACTGCCTGCATTTCAACAATACGAAGAAGTTTAACCTTGATGGTCATGAGATGAGACGATGCTATCGGCATACTGACGTATTCCTAACTCGCCTAAAGAACAGGAAAAACAAAGACCGCCTGAACCTTTGATCAGTGTATGTCCGAATGCCAACATGGCGTGCCTGATGTACCCGATCATATGTCAAGCCAGAGCGGGATCAACACACATCGCTGTAAGTCAGTCACAATCAAGGTCAACGCATGCACGATCAGTGACGCTGTTTGCCCATGAGGTGACTGTTATGATCTCCAACTCCCTCTCCCCTAATGTTTGGAACATCATAGGAGTTCTTCCGAGGATCCATTGGAAGTGATCGTGTAAAGCGTCGACTTCTTTAGGGGTGGTCTCATTTCAAATAGCTGACTGCAGCATGGGATCGAGGAAGAAAGCACGTGATCCTTATGCACTTGGTGCAAATTATTGTCGGTTAACTTTGTTGACCGCTGGGTCTTTCTCTGTCAACTCGGAGTAAATTTTTGTTTCAGTCTCCTTTTGGCACTTCTCTGTGATTATCGGAAGAGTGATCTCTAAGGAACTGTCAAACTTCGACAGAGTACGGTGCCGGATTTTTTCATCAGACACTCACTGTAGCCCACTCACGAACTGATCCATTGTAAGCTCCTTCACGTTGAACCGTTCGGCCTCTAGGCTGATTCTGCCAGCAAAGGACACAAAATCTTCTGAGTCCTGCTTTTTGACTTAAACACTTGTATCAGCTTTGGAATAGTGAGGAACAAGCACAGAATATTTATGTGAGACACTTCATTGTCTCTTCGAAAGTTACATCTGTTGGCTTCCGAGGTAGAACTAAAGTGGCTTATCTCTGGTGTTCAACAAAACAGACAGCAGTAAATCAGTGGTTCTTACTGATGTTTAACCGCCATACAGTCATGAAGCAAAAAGCAAGCCCCCGGCAGGATTGAAAAAGAGAAGAGAAGAAACCTAAATACTAAAAGTAGCTACACATGTATTCATGCACTCAACATTAAGGTGCCTACACCTTGCATACACACAGTATAGGTGTTAGTGAAAGTGAGACGTCATCAATAAGACAGCTCTCCTTCGGCTTTCATTGTCGCGCGTCATTATATGCACTCATTTAACAGACAACTCGGCCACACAACGACAACATTCACACCACTGAGCTCAGTTATCCGCCATTTCACCTAGCGTCTACAGC
>JTDE01002666.1:0-26277 GCA_014338405.1 Paragonimus skrjabini miyazakii
ACTTGTTTAATGTTTACTCAGCTGATCTTAAGGATGAGTTGAATTATGGGCATGCCCATTTTGGTGGTATTTATGCCAAACCATTCCCAATCAGATAATAGCTGAAACTCATGAGATATAATGCTCTTTTAAATGTAGCTGAAGCACTCTCTGTTGTGTTGGTTCAGTGGTGATACAGATTCTTGCACAATGAAGAAATTTCTTCTTGCTAGTGATGAAATGAAGAGGAGTTAACTGAGTGTTATTCCCTATCATTGTTGGATCTGTTGAAGCCCGTTTGATAGGTTTGTCGTTCTACGTTTGGTACGATGAAGAACGTTGAATTTGTTGAAGCAAGTTTAGTTTGTTTGTAGAAATTCGGCTTTAAATCTGCCTTTATTTTTGTTTGCTGTATGCAGTTAACACCAGGATGAATTTTGTACCATAACTGCAAATATAAAATGTCTGTTCTTTTTTTATAACTGTCTTTACTTACCTAGTAAAACTTCCTAGCTTGGTGTTGTTTGTCATGTTCTCATCTTAATCCATACTCGATTGTCCTAGTGAACTAATTTCTCGTTGACTGGTGGCCAGTTACCAACTCGTTTCTGGTTGCTCCATTTTGAACACCCTATTCTGCTGGATAATTTGAGTATCCGGTTAATTCACATTCAAGGTGAGAGAGAGTACAACTGTTGTAATTTTGTCAATAGTACCGTTTAAATTCCAATCATTCCGATTTTCTTTTGTGACGTTGTTTCGGACTTTGAAGATTGTCCCATTAGCCCGACCATTGGAATCAGCGCTATTGAAATTGTGGGTTACACGTTTCTGATAGGATTATCTTTAATCGTGGGAGCGATTTAACAACTGGTCTACTCCTTCTTTGATCAGAATTTTAACAGATAAATTTGATCCTTATAAACAAAAATAGCCAAAAGTCTATCAATAACGGTCAATCCGTTATCGAAGCAAATCGGCAGCCAAACCTTCTTAGTTTCACAGATTGTTGAATTTATGTGTTAATCGAGTAGTTCATTTCGCTAATCCTAATATGTCTTCGTTTAACATTCAATGGTTTTTTTTACTTATATACATTTCCTTGAGAAATGTATCATAGTTTGATTTGATGACAATGTGTATAATGACAATATTCCACATTCCCTTATTCTGCCTCCATACTGTTCATATGAACAAGTTTCGTTTACAAACTGGTGTTTCTGTACAAACTGTCAATTTTCACCAACTCAGGGTAATAAGCATGGTTTTTATTCCCGTTTTGTTTCTGTCTTTATGCGTTAATGTGATATCCAGAAATTTCTATTGAAATATGGAATCTACGATCAACTCTGAGTGTTGTTCAATTTACAACTTTAATTTTTGCCGACACTCCTGTTTGATGACGGACTAATGTAATAAAAGGCAATAGTTTTCAATAATCTCAAGATAACTAGGCATTGAAACATGAGGATCACGTAAAGAACAGGAATTTCTTCTGTTTCTGCCTATCGAACCGGCTAATACTGAAAGATTTATATTTAATAGGCGCCATGTAGTTACTAGTTTTTGCGTCATTAATGTAGGTTTCATTGTGAACAGTCTTATAACACCGATGGGTAGTCAGGCATTTGATTAATTTCAAACTGAACGTTACTCACGTTTGATCTTATCCTCCACATTCAGATACACGTCCCCCCTTATATAAGTTTTTAGGTAAGTTTATAACAGTAGTGAATTCCTTATGAAATCAGACTGCATCGGTCATATGGAGTTTATGGATGTTGGTATAGGAGGAAAGTTAACTCAGAAGTGTATCAAAAATGAATTTGGAATAATCAGTATATCCATTTTGACAGCTTTGTTCCGTTATCCCAAAAGCGGAACCTCGTGCGAGGCCTAACTGGAGGAGTGATAAAGAAATAAATCATTGGCATTTTGCAAGTTGAGCTGGAGAATTTATAGTGTTCACATAGGATAGATAGCTGTTGTATTCAGAAAGCCATGTACACAGTCGGATTGAAACTATATTCACCTTTTTCGAATGTGGATTGCGTAAGTATCAGTCTGCTCTTGAAAAACAAGTTAAAACGAACAACCTTGCATTTCAGTTGGACGTGTGATCCCGTTCAACACAATTTATCATGTCACAACTCAAAGACAAACTTTCATGTCTTTTCATCTAGCTATTTTGTGCCCTCGTACGGTTGCTGGTGCAAATCGTTATACACTGGTCATACTAGAACGTGACTGTCTGATGAATTACATGAATCCAATCCTTTCAGGATGAACAGTGTTGCGAATAAAACGGTTTTGAGCGATTACACACATTCTGTCGTTAAGATAGATGATTTTCGAACTGTCTGCCGAGTGTCAAGAAATGAGCCCAAGATAAACAGGGGCCGAATGTTAATCATTGTTGAGGTCATTCGTGTGTGATTGCGTAATTGTGTCCTCTGTTCTCACAACAAGGTTATTCGAATAGAAAACCCTCTGGTCTACGATCAATCGAACTCACAATCTTAAGCAGTGGTTGGGTAGCTGTCGGCAAACACGTGATTTGCAATCACTGTCGGCTCACTTTCTTGCTCACCCTGACTACTAGTGCTGTGTGTATTGTGGTGCAATTTGTTTAATATTGGAAAACCAAGTACCAACCCTTTTTCGCTACTTTGTACTTCAAATTAATTCAGTGGCATTTTTGGGAAGACTTGAGCCCACTTTTGTTCATAATCAGAAGTGTGTTACAAGTAACCCGGACATTTTAGTTTCGGTAACTGGATACTGTAGTGAACAAGCTTTGTACAAACTGGAAACATCAGAAGACAACGTTCTCCTGAACTTACAGTTCCAGCTGTGATCCTTTAAAAGTAGACAGTATGACCAGAGATGAAGTAAAAACCCAAAAAGACATGTACACAAACCATGCAATTGAAAACGAAAATGGCGCTTACAACACAGCAATACACTACGTCACATCATCATCATCATCATCATCATCATCATTATAGACAACAATACATCAGTGGTTCACACTGATGCTTAACTGCCACATAACCACGAGGAAGAATAAACCTATATAGAAAGAGAGAAGAAAAAAGGGAAGGGAACCTAACCAGTAAAAAGAGCTACGTCTACATTCAAACATACAACATCAAGGCGCCTACACCTTGCAAACAAACAACCGAGGTGTAACTGAAAGTAAGGCGTCATCAGCAAGACAGCTTCCTTACGGCTTTCATTGCCCCCACGTCATTAAGTGCACTCACTTCGCAGACAACTCGGACAAACAACGACAACATTCATGCCACTGAGTTCGGTTAGCCGCCTTTTCACCTAACGTTTCAAGCCACCGACTCTGTGAGTCGCGATGGCTCCAGGCCGGAAGACGAACCCGATCTACAATGCCCAACTTCTTCGTGAACGATTTCATTTGTCTACGCCAGGTCATCATATTTCCACCTCGCGCCTGGCTCCAATCGACCGCAGCGTCGGCAAACAGTGCTCGGTGTGGCAGACGACTAGCTGGCATCCTTAGTACATGACCTAATTATCTAAGTCAATGCAAGTGTAAGGACTGAACGAAAGAACTCGTTTGACAATCAGTGCCAAACACCCGTTCCCTAACCTCCTCGTTGGTGCCACTCGATACGAGCGATTGAACGCAGTCATCCGTGGTCAAACACCTGAAGACAGTTCAAGTATTCTACCCTGAGTAACCAGGTCTCCCTGCCGTATATTAATACAGCCCTCACTGTTGTCTGATAGACGCGTCCCGTAGGCTTCAGATTAGCGAACACTGCCCTAGCCTTGGGAATACGCGCCTCTACTTCATTCCCTACACCTCCACCGCCGCCGCTGATGCAGCTTCCCAGGTATACAAATCGGTCAACAACCTCCATGATTTCATTACCTAACATTAAATTTACGTAATCACAGCAATCTTGCAGAAGCACTTTGCATTTCAAGGCTGCAAAGTGTATTCCGAAGTATTTAGCAGAATGTGAAATTGCGTTTAGCGTTGCTTGCGCTGCTTGAAAGTTGTCAAACAGCAACACCTTATGGTCAGCTTAATCAAGATCAGTTAGCCTTCCACCAGGTAGGAGGTCCACATCAGCATCTTGTGACTGCTGGAGAAAATCCTCCATTATTTCGTCCATGAAGAAATTGAACAAAAATGATGAAAGGGGACAGCTTGGACGAACGTCGCTCCTGGTGTTGAAACTGTCAGACAGTTCACCGTAAACCCCAACCTAGGCCGAAGCATGGGAGTAAAGCGCCTACAGTCACAAGAGTACACGTTGGAAGTAGGCATTTTTTGATATTGAACAGCTTTATTTAAATTTCATACACAGATCCAAAATTCGAAAGACGGCGCAACTCATAACACTGAGCCTAGTAATTTTCTATAGCTTTTTGAATACTTTGACGAAAACTAGCTAAGAAAATGCAGCTGTATATATATATTAACCTTTGTAATGTGTGAATAACAAAAGTTTCAACAAAAAGTCGCTCCGCATGAGAAGGTAGACTCCTTTAAATGACGCCGGCTTTATCGAAACACATTGCGATTCTCTAACATCGGATATAGTTTGATGGTCGAATCGTTCTCTAGTATCTGAATGCGGTATGCGTCTTTTTGAGGAAATCGTGTGTCTCTTCTGTTCAGAAACGTGTACTTTCAGCTGCCCGCGTGATTCTCCAATATAATCGACATCATGCTCAGCTCATTTGATTTCAGAAACTCAGTGTGTCTGGTCACTCAAAGAACCTGGAGCCTGAAGGTTCCAAAGTATCACTTAACCAAAACACTTTCCGGATGGCTCACTCAGGTAAAATGGAACAAAAATTTTCGATGTTAATCTGCGATTGGTTATAAACGGCCCGTTCCATCAATAAGAACATGTCATAACGTCAACAAATTCTTGGAAGGCAGGTAAACTCACTCTTAGTCTGTGTTTCCAGGTATCCGGGAAAATGATAGGTGCAACAGGGGCACCCATAACTACATCATCGGTTTGTTTGTACATATTTTATTGACTGCAAAACATTTGAGTGTAAACAAAGTTCAAAACAGGATACAATTTCGGAGGGAGATGTAAACTGCTACCCGTACTAAAACAGTGGACATTTGTGATAATTTTTAACGACATAAATGTTGTTTTACGGATATACTGTTATATAGAGAGGTTACATCAAAACTATTGAGACTTTTATCATCAAGTACTGGATTCGTGGCCAATCTTAACCTCGGATACCTAGAAACAGATATTGCGATCGAGTTTCAACGGACGGAAAGCGTTTTGCTCCGGCCTTCCAAGGCCAGTCAAGCACGCGTCTACATGAGATTCCATTTCTCATTTTGGTCTTCGGCCAACTTATTTCTGTTGGTACTGAATCCGACTTTTTACCGTGGCTCGAGTTTTGTCGGAACCCATTCTTTTGGTCAAAAGTTGTGTTGACCCCAGGACTTTGTATTCTGTGATAACCTACAGCTTTTGCTCAAAAAGCCAGGTGTCTGTTCCGCGTGGTACCACGTTTTTCAAAATAGCCGAAGCTGACATGCGTTGTAACATCCGTCTAATGTTTTTCTTTACTCGCCGCCTACTCTTCTTTTGTCAGTAACATGGTTTATAACATAATTATGCTCGTATGAAGATCGCCTTAGCCGTCAACTTGAGCTTGGATACTTTTGCTTATTACTGATAAGTAGTTTCGCAGAGTTATTATTTTAGATGAGACTCATTTGTGAAAAGTCAGGGCTTCAACCAAAGTCCTGAGGGACGGATGGGTAACCGAGTCCAAATGTGAAATTTCAGAGCTCATCTAGTAGAGCACTTTCCACTTTTGCTTATGTTTGACCGCTGACGGCGGAAAACTCATCTGGGACCTACCAATTCGAACGTGTGCGACGTATCATATTGGATGTCCATATCTAGTCGTATACATTTGCTGATAACTATGTATTTTCTATTATCGAAACATTATCGAGCTGTTTTGCAGTCGTTATAAATTTCATCTGACCTCGAGGTGTTAAGTTCTGGTGACACTCAGGTGAGCTTTAAAGTAAAACGTAGAGCAGATTCTACATACAGTGTGACCAAACTTAACCCGGACCGACTGGATTACCAATCGAAACCAGTGGGATTTCGCTGGATCAGAGTAAACGTGAAACGATTGACATACGAATAAAGACAGCCTGAATAAGCATTGTTTCGGTGGATCACATGGCAACTACAAATCAGTCACAGGTAATCACAGTCAGGTTAGCCCAATCATTGTTTAATCACTGAATTAAAGGTAAAATGTTTCGAGTAATTAATTCTACCGCTTGACGGTCAGTTGTTGAGTTTGCTTTAGTATGTGTTCCTTAGTCACGTCGGTATCTTAAACTTTCTGTGATCTGAAGATGTTACCGCTTCTCTTTCCTGTTGACGGAATTTCATGGGGTTGATGTTGATCTATGTTGCACCCCACTTTTGAAACTGTGTTAATATCAGCTTGAGGTCATCCAGCTCTCACTGTGCACATCCGCAGATGACACAATTTTAGTGCTGCAATCACTCAAGCTAGTATTTGGATTTTCATTTATTGGCTGAGTGACCGTGATAAGACAATATCTTCATAATATTTTAAAGTAGTTCTCTGATATCTAGTCAACTACAGTGGTTTCTGTGCCCTTCAAGTATCAATAAACTCAAGCATAAACAAAATTCCTATTTTACCAATAAAATTTAACTTTCTAAAATATTTCAATTTAAACATCACCCACAATTGATCCCAGCTGTCGCATTCCCACAGACTATCCAGTTGGCTCCTTTCGAAAAGAAGCACTAGACTCGAGTTTCGCTCTGTGACCAGAGCTCACAAGTAGTGCATATGATCGCCACTGCAGCCGGCTGGACTTGAACCACGGACACTCTGTTCATGAGCAGGCAACCGTGTTTACCACTGTACCATTGACCTCACATTAGGCACGACCGAATTATCACACGTGAACGCTCCACCACTTTCGCTTGTGAGTAATGATCAGGTTGGCCGATCGTTTCGAAATGGAGACACAATTACTGTCCTGTTAACTCCAATCGATAACCCCGCGATTAGGTTCAAGTCCCGGTAGTGGCGATGATACGCACTACTGACGAGTTCTAATGAGGGCGAAACTCAAGTCTATTGCTTCTTTTCGAAAGGGGCTGACTAGATAATCTATGGGAATGCGACAGCTGCGATCAGTTGTGGGTGATGTTCAAATTGAAATAAACCAAATCCCCGACTGCTCATCAGTAATTTCTAAAATATCCCCTTTGCAAGTAGCTGCCTTTGAGAAGTTCATAATTTAACTGTTACAAAGAGTATTCATTATTGTTGCCACCGATTCGAGTTCACAAGACATTTATGAAATAAATTATTTCAGGAATTGTACTTTTTCTGTTTGAGACAAGTCTGATATCAAACAAGTTAATATAGAAATCAAACGTACGACTGATATCCTGTGCAGTTTACTCTGTGTAGGTTTTGTTGGAGTTTGTTTGATATGTCTGACATTCTAAGTGATGCCGGGTGTTGAGTTTGCTGAGTCATTTGATTTGTATGAAGAAACTGGATTCTATATATCCTTTAACTCTGCACTTTGTTTCATGCATTGCACCATCAGAACGGACTGTTTTACGGTTGTAGACGTGGAATGTTACTGTTGCATTTCCATTCGGATGTAATCAACAGAAAGCCTTACAGGCTGTGATAGCTGTAGAGAGAACTCGTGACTCAGTAGAAGTATATACTAAGGTTACAACCGGTAGCCTCACTCTTGTGCATGGACGAATGAGGCGTTGGCCGTTGAAGGCGCGACCAATAAAAACGCATCTTGAGTCTCAGCACGAGGGGCACATAGGCGGTCTTGACGCGTATACAGCAGTTACCAACCATTTTTATTCCGTTTACAGGTAGCACTGCTTACCTATCAAATTTTCTTTCAGATCTTTGCTGTTATCTGGACATGACTACTTCGGCAAACTCAATCCCCGTCGATTGGTGGCCATTTGGGAGGGTGGTATATTGCTGTTGTTCCAGCTTGATTGACAGTTATTTAAGTCACATTCAGCTATGATATAAACTATCGTAAACAAATTTAGTGCGTTATCAGCTCAGTGCACTTATGCTCAGTTCAAAAGCAGACCACGTACGCTAAACTTCAAGGTTTTAATGGCGTTCTTGATACTATGTACCGATGGTGCATTATTTTTATGAATGATGCAATCGAGGACGTTTAAAGAAACACGCCATAAGATTAATTGTCTTTTTCTAAACTGAACTAGGTGAGCTGTCAATAAAATGTTAGCTACACCACACAGAACGGTAACGAGTTAAAAGTTCTATAACCATAACTCGTTCAGGATAAATTGTTTGACCGATGAAGCCTCAGGTATGTATTGCTTAGGAAGATGATCACGGAAGCTGATTCGGCCTCAAAATAAGATTTAAACCTTATCACTACCGAACTGTTGTATCACGTAATTTTCAACGACAGTTATTACTGACACTCACGTGTCGCAGCGATTAGATTATGCAACAGTCGTATCGTGAATGTAAGAGACGGATACAATTAATCAGCATTATTGCATTGTGGTATGGACGACCAGGGTGGACAACATTAATCGGGCACAGCAGTACAGTGAAAGGGTAGACTGTGCAATGTCCACGGACACAAGCGCAAGCAGATTAAAGCTCAGAGGTTCAGTCGGAAAGGTCACATGACAAATCCAATTAGACAAGAACAAGGTTGCGGTCGCATTGGAATGCGATGAACGACGCATCATGTATACGGGCCCGCAGCGCGGACATGCACAGGTTGTCTGCATGTGTAAACTTAACAGGACACAACACGAACATCTAGTTAATAGGATGTCCTTACATTTTCAACTATAATCTCAGTCTCATAATTGAAGATGGGCATCACAGTAGTCCTACGTAATTCTGTAATAATGTACAGTTGTGTTGTATGAGGCTCAACCCATCATCAGAAGATCACCTGATTTATGGTTCAATGTTTGATACACCGACCCGATTTTCTGTACGAAAAGGCAAACAGTCAACACTTTTAGCGTAAACAGAGTTTGCGCACGAAATAGTTCGATAGAGTATCGTCTAAAAAGAAAGACCAGAAATGGACGTCCCACAATCATGTGATCACTCACACTTTCAACACTTTTAGCGTAAACAGAGTTTGCGCACGAAATAGTTCAATAGAGTATCGTCTAAAAAGAAAGACCAGAAATGGACGTCCCACAATCATGTGATCACTCACACTTTCAAAAAGAAGCACTAGACTCGAGTCTTTTTCTTGTTATAGTTCGACAGTAGTACACATTCTTGTCACGACCGGTGACGTTTAATTTATATGAGAAACCAAAATACTCTTCTAGTCATCAGCACAAATACTTTGGCGACGTTCTTGGAATTATTTGGATGTATGAAGACGAAATGGTTTCAGAATTTCAACGCAAAGTTTTCTCATGTTGTTGTCCAAAATTTTCAGTTCTGTTTGATCCAATGTTACGCACGTCTGCTGATTAGGTTCAGTCATGTTTACTCTACACTAGTAAGTTCAAGGAGTATAATGTAGCCGCGTAGAAACTGGGTCCCCATAGATTTCCGGATGGATTTAAACTGAGGCTCGGAGATGGTCAGGCCAGGGTACCGTTTGGGTTGTCTGCCTGGGGTTGATCCTCATCTGGGTCGTTTGGATGTTGTACTCATATCGAATGTTCACTGTTGTATTGGTTGGGAAGTGCAGGCTATTAAACCGGAAGTGTCGTAATTTAACTTAGCACATTCACGTAAGAACACCAATTGAACGTTTCTGCTTAAAACGAGGTTACGAAGATCACTACACCTCCAACTTTACACGATCATCTACTACGCGTGTGAAGTATTTCTAAGTATGTTATGAAACCCGAAAGTAGTCAAGGGTTGATGAATGTGTGAATATAACTCACAGGGTTATTGCCATCCTATCGGTAGGAGTTGACGGTCACGTGAAACTGCACACAAATTTCAATATGGCCACACCCTCGGTTGAGTCGCAAAAGCACACGATCACATTAGATCATCATACAATCGAGAAAAATTCATTTCTAAATCATTCCGACCAGTTGATGCTATTTAAAAATTAGTTGTAACAACATTTTCATCTTCTTTCCTCCCACGCAAAATGTCACATCGATTCAAATAATATTGCGGAAATTCCGATCCATAACAGGTGGCCCCATAGTAGTAGAAAAAGCTAGGCATCCATTCTTCAGATCATGCCAAGTACTGTTTGCATAAGCCTTCTCCTGAAAACCATTTGGTTTAAATGCTTCAGGAATGAGGACGATCCGTGGCAAATTAAAAACCATATATCTGAACGGAATGTATCAAGTGATCCTCAGTTAAATCAATATCAGGACTTGGCTCCGATCAACATTTATTGAAATGCAAATTTTCAATTAACACTCATTGGCTGATAGCTTGTTTTATCTGATTGGATGGCATGTCATTTGTCATGTCCCTAACATTGATTTTCGAGTCATTAAGATTGATCGCTTAGTTGGTCGATCCACACGTGCAAACTGATTGTCATGTCCTGTCGCCCGGATTGATACACACTATTATTTGATCACCATGTTACATGATTATTGGCGGGTATATGTGGCTCTGCTGATTGGTCTAAGGTTGCGACTGTTTGAACCGATAGTTAGACTCAGTCAACCTTACAGAGTATATAAAACAAACTAACGGTAACTCAAAAGTGTTAATATTCACAGTGGGACTTGCGAAAAAAGTTTTCATGAATAGTAGTCAGAAGTCGACAAACAGTTGGGTTTCTAGTTCAAGTTTTCCCATTGGCAATCTTCTCTTCAAATGTGAGCAGTAGGTGGTACTGTGTCACATTCAAAGATCCTCAGATTCAAATCAGTTTTCGTGATAATGTGATTGTCAAAGATCATTCTATATTTAGTTTATTTGATCGCCTACCTAACATAACTCAGCTAGTTGATGCCGCCAGTTCTGTTGTTAACAAACGGTCACATTTTATCACTAACCGTGAGAAGGTCAGGTGTCCTAAATAACATCCAATAATTAATTCAGTGTCTTCTAACCCTTTCACCTTTCCAGTTGACTGAGTAATTAAGGAATCGTGAGCCGTTTACTTATCTCGGTTAGACTGTATGGTTTGTAATTAGTAAACTCAGCAGGATTGGAGGTTTTCTGTTGCTCGTAGACAACCAACCAAGTTCAGGTAACATACTACTCTCGAAGACTAAAACCGTCATACATTAAGGTCTTCCACGTTGTTCTGTGTCATGCCGATCCGTGTTTTAGTTATTCGCCACTGAGTTTCCCTGCAGTCGCCGTAAGCGTCTTTTGATTTTCCAAAACAAAGCGCTAGTGACAGTCCTATTCACTATGAGGTATATGATCGAGTGTTCTACTCAAACGAAAATTGCTATCCTACTTCTTCTGATTGTCTTGTTATTGTTTTGTGGACGAATTCTGGATGGAAAATGGTTTATCTCCGTGAGTTTTTGCTAATTATTGGTCAGAGTGTTCTAGAATCGAATATATTTCCATAAAACCTATGCATTTCCGTGTGTTGTTCATCCCTACTACACGTTTGCCCTAGCGCCTGTCTAAAATGTGTGGGGAAGTAATCTCCCGTTATATGATGCATATTACAAATAATAAAACATTCGGTTCGTCAGAATTTCAGGTGACGGATTTATCGACTATTTACTTATCAGTAACAGAACTTACCATGCGTTGGTGGATTTTAGTATGAACCGCCTAAGATATCCTATCGGAGTTAGTCGATTTCTTGGATAATTTGAGGAAGTTCATGTAAAACACTGAGTTGAGTCGGTATCTGGGTCGAAATGTTAACATTCTGTGCTTTCGACTTAGCGTCCCAGTTCAGCTGATTCAGTGCTTTTCAACTTTAGACATGTGGTGTCTGTCACTGATGTACATCCAATCGGAATCCAGATTTTCTCACATTTTGGTCATATCTGGATTAGTATGTGAGTGAAAATTGGACATGTGATTAATGTCGGTAATAGATGCTAGTTGTTTGAAGCGGTGGTTCTCCGATATGAATTTGAAAAAGGCTAACAGTATAGCGTGAGATATCTTGTGCACGGACATTTCGTTCGCATTTCATCTGTTACTACATCGAAATTAGTGCGATCAATATATAACAAGCAGGCATGGCAACAATGGTGAAGAATGCGGGCATGATACGGGAGGTCAGAATGATCGAGACTCAATAACAGGGCATTTGGATGACGCAACATGAAGCTGATAAGGACAGTTATGTTACTACGTCGTGGGCAGTTAAATGAAAAATGGTGAGAATGTTAATAAGCACGACGACAGGAAGAAGATGGACGAACTGCAACCCTCGGTCTTCTAGGCTACAGGTCTGAATAGGGCTGGGCTCTTATCCTAGGAAAACGACACTCGTTTGAGTTGACTGCCATCCACCTGTTGCCTTTCGGTACAAGCTTTTGAGTCAAAAGCTTTGGTTGATATCCCTAATTGTTCTGACAGTTCTGTCAGTGTCCCAAGTTCACATGAATAAAGATAATACATCACAAAGCAAATGAAAGGCTGTATCGGGCTTCGCGTAGGATAAACCAGGTCGCCTAATCCGTTATTTTCAGTGGAATGGATAGGTGGAAATATACTGTAGCTAAACCCTCTTCTAGTGGCTCTTTCAATGAGAATTCTAGAGCAGACATCGCTTAGAAACATTGTAGTAACGCGACGTCCAATCTGAGACAGGCCTCTGGACGCAAGACGCTTACTATTGGAGCTTGTAATATGAGTGCGCTGCCGGATAGATGCTTTACCGAACGTCCTATACGCCGCACTGCATTGATCGTCATGGAACAGCGTACCTATTGCATCTGCTTTGAAGCTCTGAGTGAGACATGCTTTCAGACCTCAAAAACTTAACACTTCGAAGTCCGTTGCACACAGGATACTGAAAGGTTGAAGTTATCAATCATACAAGTAGGCCCGATTTGACTGGCTCCAGTCATCCGCTATGGACAAACGTAAACCATTCTGAGCGTTGTGTCTATGGAGAGGGTATATGCACTTAGAAGTATTTGCCGAAGAAACAACAATCTATCCCGATCGATTCGTGTAAAAACTGCAATCTTGGCCAGTCAATGACCTCCGTCGGTTTGCTTCACTTCGACATCTATATGACTCATATATCATGGCTTGGGTGGGTCTTGTGGGAACTTGAAGTGTTTGTTGATAAAAGCAAACAGGTGTGTCTCAGTTTCCAAATGCTGAAGCATAATTTTATAAAAGTGGTCGAACAACTGGAAGTACTCTTCTACGTTTGGTTTCAACACGATGACGCAGCACCATATTATGCTCCATGTGCACAAGAAGGTTTAGGTGAAATATTCCGACGACGGTAAGTCAGTCGCGACAGACAAAGAGCTTCCCACGGTAGCCGGTTACTACTCCATTGGATTTTGTTCTACTGAACTAACTCAGAAGCCGATTCAACAGAGAACGTCCACTACAACTACTAGACGAACTGAAACTGACCATAGTTTCACAACGCAATTGAACCTTTGGTACTACTGTGCAATATGAACTGTCATTACGCCTAGTGAGAGTGGTTTTATGTAAACAAAACCATGGACAACATTTCGAACATCTTTTTTTGCTTATTTGCATGATGACAATATTGACTTGCGGTGGAAAAGCATAGCCCTAGCAGTAATACACAGTTTCGTATACCTAGCAGATTCATTCGGCTCTGACTGAAGTATGAAATATGGACAGCCGTCCAACCGAGTACCGTCCTGTTGAGTTAAATTGTTGCTTCTTATTTGGTGGAATACTATAAAATAGATTCCATGGAGTTACGTATATCCTAACTTTAATTAGACTGAACAAAATGTATTGACTTTTTGTGACATCAGAATGATGTTACCAGTTCTAGATAATGGTTTTCAGTAACATCTACAAGTTGCTTGTGGTTAGTCAGTATAGCGAATGAAAAAATCTCAGTATCTATAGTTCTTACTCTTAAAGCTACGCACTGGTCGTGGTTTTCCAGTATAGCATTTCGTGCTGCACGGCATTTTCCGTGGATAGACAAGTTTGTAGAGAAGAGAGTAGCTCAACCTCTATATTGTTTTTGAACAAGTTGGCAATGCCGGACTCGATAACACAGCAAGTGACATCCGTCAGGGTACCAATTCATGCTTAAATAGAACAGAAATACATACTGACACGAAGTAGTCTTGGTTCATTAACAAGGCTACCGAACTGATTTGTCATACGTTGCTTGGTATTTTGACAATACAAGCATATAACATTAAGTCACAGTCCGCAAATGGCGAGGTAGACGATGAGCCACAACATTAACTGTCTCAGTCTCCATTATAAATTATTGGTTCTGGACTAATCTTTAACCAGTTTGCAAATCTGCCTATGAATACAGCCTTTAGTATCCACTGTATGGCTCAAAATTTATCATGATAGTGCACTTCATCATGACACAATTTCATACATGTTGAGATTAAAAGTTTCTGTCTTTAGTCTGCCTAAGAGGCCTCTATGTGCCAAAAATGCGACAGTCCGTCTATCATCACCCTTGGAATGAAGCTTTTAGTATAAATCTGTCTGATCATCAAATAGACAGTATTGATTTGTTAGAATAATATTCCCAATAATACCTTCATGTCAAATCCTACTCCACCTGGGTCCCAGTTCGTTCATTTTGGATCATTCGGAGATTAGGTAAACACAGACTTGCATGTATCTATGTATCCAGCCAATCTGACGAAACCGTTGATCCATGAAAAATATCAGTCATGCAGTTGGGTGTTACTCCAACACATTAATGTTGGCAACCGGCCTGTTTCGATGGCTCATCTGTTTACACCACTTTACCGAACTCTGTATCGGACATCAGAGATGTATCCACAGGGCTCGGAAGAATCTGTGTTGAAGTTACCTTGCACGCTTTGGTCAGTCAGATCACGTGGCAAAGTGAGCAAACCGAGTGTCCGTTGCTTCCCTAGATAGCATTGTTTTTTAGTACGTTCTTGATTAAGATGTTCATTCAAGATTTCTGAAAGCACAGAATAAGTAAGTTGATCCTTATGACTAGCAATGCAAGCTCCAGCCAATCGTCCTTAATGGGGCGGCCTATAACACAACTGTATTTCGAGCTAACCCTCAGTCTTCTGGGATGCATGTATAAGACAATACCTACAAATTCGCCTTTTTAATAGTACCCCCATAGACACGATCGGACAACCTGATCGCAACTACACAAACGAAAGTGGTTGAGCGTTCACATATGATAATTTGGTCATACCTAATGTGAGGTGAATGGCGCAATAGTCAACATAGTTGTCTTATCAAAGGGTGACCGGTGTTCTAGTCTCACCCGTGGCAAGGATATGCACTACTGATGAGCTCTAATGAGAACGAAACTCTAGTCTAGTGATTCTTTTCGAAAAAGGCTGACTGGAATGTCCACATGAACGTGGAGCCTGGGATCAAATGTGAGCGGTGTTCAACTTGAAATTAATCAATTACCCAACTATTCATTAGTGATATGTCTTTATTTTCATTACTGCAATAAGAAAATGTGAAACACTGTCCTATACTTCGGATTAGTCAGCTTCATGACATTTCATGGACTGAGATACACTTGCCACATACTACTTTGAATAATAAAATGAATGCATGCAAGTTAAATAAAATGAACTCGTTATTATGTTGAGTTGTTGTTTTTGTGTTTCAGCTGGAACAATTCACCTACCCTTCTCAAATTCCAATTATGTCCTAAATGACACGTGAAGAAGAGATGAGGGTATGTAGACGCAACGCTGCATTTATCTAAATGCTTACCATATTTACCCTAATACCATGTAACCTTAATACATGTGACAATATACTTTCAACTTGACCATTAGACTTCTATTTTACGTACATGTTCCAATCATCAGTTGTAGTCATGTGCACAAACAAGTATATTGGTAAGAAATTTGAGTGGTCGAAAAGTTGTCTGAGAACCTGATGTGGTGTGCTTCAATTAAGCGGACATTGATAGTAATTGTAACATCACTATATTATGCTTGATGACACTTTGAGCTGGTGCTTAAAAGAACAATATAGATACAGTAGTGAAGTCTTATACACGAAAAAATGTTATATATGCCAAAAGATTTTACCATGGAATAAGTCTGACACTTCAGTCAATAACTTCCGAGAAGATATATGTCTACACCAAAAAGTCCTTGTATGCAGTTAAAAACCAGTAACGCGTAGACTAATCAAAAATATTTATTTCTTCCAAAGATTAATACCGTCTGTTTTGCTTTCGAAGGACGGTTTGCTTTGCTCATGAAACGAATGTTGTTATGTCCTAACACCCCAAAGATTAACTGTAACCAGACGATAACCGTGTCTGCATTCTGATTCAAAAGTATAGGCGCTCGATATGGCGAGTCACATGTATGGACAACCAATTAGAAACAGGCGTATGCTCAGTCACTGATTGGCTCATTCAAATAGGACAACTGGTAAATGAACACGGAACTAGAAGACACGGCTATACGGTCACAGTATCCGCCAAATGTGTACCTTTACAATGAAGCCAATGGTAACCTGTGGTAAATTCTGTGACGGAAGAGGCGGACTAACACTGAGCAAACTAGGTCAACCAACACACTTCGAGTGTTGGCTCATCGGAAATTATGAGCAGCCTGTTGAACGGTCTACGTTCCAAACCACTAAGCAGTCATAATCTCATCTAGACAATTTCTGGGAGTAGCAGAACACAGAACACGTTTGAATATGTTGTTATTTGGAACATAATTTTCAGGATTACGTTTTACAATTGATGAACTTCTGTGGTTAATTAGTATTGCCGACCACTGACCTGACTAAATCCTCTAGGGTAAATGTTCGCGCTTGTGAACTCGCTATCTGATGGTTCAGAACTAGACAATATAACCTAAGAAACACTCGCAGTCGAGTGGGACTGTGGCATTCAGATAGACTTTCTAACCCGTCCTTGATAGAAGACCCGCTAGACTTAAGTTTGGCTGTTTCCAGCACCCTGTCAATGGTGGATATCCGGGATTGGAACCCAAGTCCACGCTCTCATGAAGCAACAGTGTTAGTTCCGACATCACGGACTTCGCTTTAGACATAGATGGACCATCATATTAGAACATTTTACGTCATTCGCTAACGAATAATGTCCAGTGTTTATAAGTTCATTACAGTACAGCACCGTTAGAATGAAAGTTACAGGACTATAAAAATCCTTCCTTATGGTTAATATTTCGTAATTAGGAGCAGCTTACAAAAGCCCACGGGAATTATAGATTACATTTCGATACTAAATATGGTTTTTGTTACGTTATACCAATACTGCCAGTGGTACTTCCATTTCTTTATTTTGATAGATATGTGAAAGTAAAACCTACGTACATTTCCCCACCCAGTGACACTGACCCCGAAGTCGGATGCATAAGTGAATGGCTCACTTTTCTGGCACGTGTTTGCAGATCGTGGTTTGAAGCCCCTGGCCAGTACGATGCCACTGAGGCGTAACAAGTTCAATACAGCTGTACGTTACCTCACTGTCGGTATCTAAGATTGGCCGCTTGCCAAAATCTCGCAACCTCTTCTGGAGTCATTCGGGTTGCTTGACATATTGAGGACCAACCACGGCTGATCGATTTAACTAAGTGAATGTACTTTGCGAGATAAATCTCGCACTCAGTCGTATAACATATAGTACCGAAAAGGCGTCCAATAAAGCACAATCTTTATTGTCCAACACGCTAGTTAGCATGCTACACACGCGCTCGCGTTTATGAGTCAGCATTCCAGTCCACAACACCCACAGGTTTCCGTTCACGCGTCGTGTGCACTTCTGCCTGGTTTAGGTATGTGATCGGCGCCGTCCATCGGGGGGGTTTTCCATCTGCCATTCTTCGTCTGTTGGTCCCATTTCGTTGAGCAATGGCTCGTCCGGTTGCTCGTGTTGTCCTCCATCTATCTACAATGGGCTTTGATCGTATTCCATGGGAGTGTCGGTATATTCTGGTGTGCTAGAATGATTGCGCCTCCGATAGCGTCGTCCATCCTATTTTGCTTATCACGTCTCACCCGTTGGTCCGATCCGGTCAAGCAATGACTCACCTGATTGCCCCCGTTGTCCGCCATCCGATTGTTGTGGGCTTTTGGACGTAACTCTCCCCCGCGTTGAGGTATTTCACCGAGTGTTGGAACGCTCACACCTCCGGCCTGACAATCCGCCACAATATGGCATAACCATACTAATAACCAAAGCACAGGCGTGTATTATGTAGTTTGATGGTGGCATAATTGCCATGACAAAACCGTAGATAGCATTCACCCGATAATAGACGTCTTTTCAGAAGGCTTATAGTATTTTAAGATATTACGAACATTCAAGACAAGGTGCAACGTGAGCACATGTCTATGTCAGCTATCTCCATCTACAACGTTGTCCTACTAATAGCGTCTCTCTCACCTCAACCGGACTCCTCGAGTTTTTACTATCTCCTCTCCCAGAAAAAAATCTCGATCGGAGAATCGATTATGTTTCATGCAGAAGATGTTGCGTGTCAGGTATTGAAAGCTTTACCTGCTGTCATCTTCCATAGTCCATCTGTGTGAATCAGTAGTTCCCATTCACCTAGCGATCAGCACCAGACCAGGCAAAAAATGTTATTATCCGCATGGTCTGCAGTGCCTTTTTATCAGTAGTATGAAGCCATCATTTGTTTAACAACCATAAAAAATTTTCAATGGGAAAAACTAATATGACAGGGCTAATTCTAGTTCTCTCTTCCATTTTATCAACAACAACACAGTTACAATGTGAACTGAATGTGTGTCTTAAAAGTACTTTAAGTTTCTAATACATTTTTTTTAAATGCTACACTTTTCTTCTTCTCATAAATGGGTCACTAGGCGAGAGATTCCTGAAATGTTGAGTCGTTGACAGAATGGGTTGATAGATTCAAAATTCGTTCAGTTTTGTTACATACCCCTGGGACAGTGCAACTGTATAAATTTCAATAAGGAATTGACTAAATTATTTTTGCAGTGGATGAATTATCTAGAATTCTCAAACTGTTCTTCAGCTGCCTGCGAAACTTAGATATTGACGATTGTTAAAACTGTGGTGAAATGCGATGGTGAAGGTATACGATGAAAATCACCCAAAACAATTATAACCATTGTATATGCGTATTTTTATTGTCAGCAATCCATGCTAACAGATTGTTCTTGACTTGACTGGCTAAAACTAGAAACGCAACAGTATACAGCTGTAAATGTTGGATTAGTAATGAATAGTCGAAAATTTTGTTGGGTTAGATTGAATGCCACTCGCATGTGGTTATAACTTTTGCTTTTAACTAAACATTCTAGTCAGCCTCTTTCAAAAAGCAACCACTAGACTGGAGTTTCGTTCTCATTAGAGCTCGTCAGTAGTGCGTATCCTTGCAACGGGCAAAACTTGGATATGAAAACCAAATTTGCTTATCTAGTGTTCATTGTTGCTGTCTACGCCGTTGCACAAAAAGAAAACTTGGATATTGTATTAACGAAATTTACGGTGTGTGGCTCGCTGCCATTTGCAGTGTCTAACATTTATGTTTGATATTCGATGGTCAGACACTGTTCTAAACACTGAGTTACTTCGCTAGATAAAGATGATCAGACTTCAACCTATTGTGACTTATAATCAGCAGTTCTGATTAGAACGTTTTTGCTTGCTGACCGACAAAAACATTCTGAAGCAGGTGTTCTATAAAAAAAGTTAGAAGAAGTTCAGCGAAGCACTGGTTACAAGGATTTGCGGTTCCAGGATCTTAGTCAGCTGAGTCTTTTACAACTTGATGTGGATTTTAGGTCATGGAACAAGACAACACTGAACAAGACAGCTTAAACGGATACAATCCAGTCGAATATCTTATCATCTACTGAGTTGCTATTCCTGTACCATGATTTTCAACGTACGATACTTATGAGAAATAGGTACCATAGGTCGTGATTTCGCGAATGTGTGGCGTTACGATGAATACGGATGCAAGCGCACTGACTATCTCAACCTAATAAGCTATTAACATACTTAAACTGAACCGTCAGGAGGCAAACGATGAGACCATCAGACATAAGATAGCTCAATCTGCTATATTATGTATTCGTAAAAATCAATGCCTATAATCGTTTGATAAACCACTGACACTCCTTTGAAGAAACTTGGATTGAGGCGGCTTGCTGCCTTCATTTTTCCCTAGCTTGTTGGTGTATCATATCCTGGGGGTTTTGTTTTGTTTCTCAAACAGAACTTGAGGTTATCTATTTTCTTAAGTATACATAAAATTCTAAAACTCTCCTAGTTTTATATATTTCTTTTCAGACCAGGACTTTACATGAGATCAATGTCTCATTTCCACACAAGCCTATCATCGCTGACAAGATGAACTACAGAGGTCTTCACTCACAGGTCTTCTAATCTCATTAATTTAGGTTTATTTTTGATACAGAGTATGTGGTTAGAATCACAAATGGTACAGGACGAGCCATTTGTAATGACGTTTTGCGCAGGCGCCCGTCAGTTGAAGTCATTGTGGTAGGCTGATCGAAAAACAAATAACATCAAACAACTAGCGCTTGGTACTCCTCTTGTCATAGAACCGCAAATGTTGGTTCGTCCTCTTAAACTTCCATCTGAATACGGTGGTTCATCTTTGACTGGCATACGTCAGTTTCGTTTCTTTTAGACTCTTACTAATCTGCTCAACTGTTTCACCAAACATACGTAATAATTCCTGTCACATATTGTTTACCTCATACACGCAGTCTTTTCAATTAATTAATTGATTGTGTACAGGAATAACTGTCAGTGGCAATTCGCATGCAGTTGTCTGTTTTCATTTTCAATAAACAAATACAATTTTTCACATGGTTGTATTTAACCCGTATTAACTGATTTCGGCCTTGAGCAACTCCTGATCATCACGACCACATTTTTAGTCACCAGTAAAAAATTGACAAGTTCACATGATATGATAGTACACGAGCACTGCGTTCACTTTGTGCCGTGGGCTGTGACTGAAAACAATTAGTTTATGTACCAGTACAGAATGTGGGGATACACTATGCTCTTGCACTTAAAAATGCCTACCAGGTCATTTTCCGTTAAGTCAGCTGACGTTAAAAAGGCCTACGCTATAATCTTTTCCATTTGAACATCACCCACAATTGATCGCAGCTGTCGCATTCCCATAGACTATCCAGTCGGTCCCTTTCAAGTCCTGGCAGTGGCGATGATATGCACTACATAGTGCTTCTTTTCGAAAGGGGCCGACTGGATAGTCTATGGGAATGCGACAGCTGCGATCAATTGTGGGTGACGTTCACTCTATATGAAAACCAAAACCCCCTACTACGTATCAGTAATCAAATACCGCTCAACAAGTCAAATATCGTCTAGCAGGTTTAATGTGATCGAAGATTTCGACCTGTCTAGGAAGTCCTAATCGCGGGGTTATCGATTGGAGTTAACCGACAGTAATTGTGTCTCCATTTCGAGGCGATCGGACAACCTGATCATTATTCACAAGCGGAAGTGGTTGAGCGTTCGCATGTGATAATTCGATCGTGCCTAACGTGAGGTCAATGGCGCAGTGGTAAACACGGTTGCCTCATGAACAGCATGTCCGTGGTTCAAGTCCCGGCAGTGGCGATGATATGCACTACTGACGAGCTCTAATGAGAGCGAAACTCGAGTCTGGTGCTTCTTTTCGAAAGGGGCCGACTGGATGGTCTATGGGAATCCGACAGCTGCGATCAATTGTGGGTGATGTTCAAATTGAATTAACCCAAATCTCCGACTACTCATCAGTAATCTATCACCTTTTGCGTCAAAATTGAGGTTAATCGTTAAGCAGTTGGCAGATACTTTATCCCTTAGATGGTCACCAGCTGAAAATGCTAATATAACAGTAGATACGGGTAACAATTAAATCACGATTAGCGCAGAATAAAGGTCAATAGCCTTAAGCTAAATGGCAATTACCACAGGCAAGAAAACACATCGGAAATGTTCAACCACAGCTGAGTAATCTCTTATTCATGACCAAGTTCAATTCGGTTACCAATATGGTTTACCACGTTTATTTTGTTCATTTCAGCTTTTTACAGATGTTTCTTCTATCCTTTCTTCTACACATGCACAACTCTTGAACATTTGTAGTACGATAAAGTTATCTTTGAATTGATTTTCCAAAGCAGCATGTACATAGATAGAAGACTAGTTGAGTACGTAAAACGCTTCTGGTCAGTTTTCACTCTTACTTTCTGCTTACAAGAAAACATTGATAACGTTCGATTACTGTTTTCAGCGTTATGACTTTATTGTAAATTTTTGAATCTGTATCATATTTCAGTAATTTTTTCAAAGCAGTACGCCAAAACGTCAATCATGGAATCAGATAAACAAATCGATAAATGGTTGACAGGTAAACACGATTCCAGAATAGTATCACAAATGAGGGAGAAGCTTTGAATGAAAAGGCGATATTCTGTTTCTCTCTAAGTCAAACTCATCAGTTGTGAGCGGTCATGTGTCTTGTGAGATGATGCCTTTCACGAAATGTTTCACCACACAAATGACATACAAGATTTTCGTCAGAAAGAAAAATTGATTTTGGTGGGGTTATATCCCGCGGGTGATGTGACGATGTTTTTTGTTTTGTTCGTTGATCCAACACACCGAAAGAGTCTTCGCTACTTTCCTCGGCCCATTCATGTGATTCATTTATAGAAAGATGTGATTTAAGGCGAGATTGATGGTGATTAATTTTGCTGTTGTCATCGTTATTATTATGATGTGTTCGCATGTGTTGAACTAAGTCGCTGGTTAATCGAAACGACATGAAACATCGTGCACACCAGTTCTGCAGGCATAAAGCTGGTTGAGTAGGATTCGGCACGTTGTGTTTACTGACTGTCGGCTGGCTAGTTTTCTGAAATAAAGTATTTAGCAGTTGTTCAATCAGAGGATTTCTTGTCCTCGTGGGAATCAGGCCAGATTTGTTGTGTGCTGGATGATGGTGGTGAGGATTTTGAGCAGGACGGAAACTACTTTGTTGAGAGGCGAGTACTGTAGAATTAGGATTTTTATTACGAGAAATTTTGTGTCCTGTTGCAGGTTTCCGTTGTTCCGATACTCTGGCTGATTCCGAGTCTAAGCATTCTGTGGGAGTCGTCTTTGTGGTTTCATTCTTCGAGTATTGTAACCCATATGGTGACGGGCCGGTTGATTTTTGTTTTTCCTCAGTATCGTGCGTTGGTTTCTTAAAACTGGTTAAATTAACCTCATTGGACACGCGTTCCACTATGGAAGAAGAATATGACAAGTTTGCCAATTTCGCTTCTTGTTTACCACTTTCACGCGAATTATTCTTCACGATGGTATCTAATGTGCCTTGAAGCAGACCATTTGGACGAGACATTGAGACAGAGAAGTAGTCCTGTATTTCAGTCAACCTGTTTGGTAGAGGTGGGCGTACCAAGCCAACATCATGACAATTCAGTGGCGAGTTGGTAGGAGTTGCTGCTGTGCTGGAGTAAATCTTACAACATTTGAAAAGGTAGTGGCTGATATATGGATAAATGTAAATGAATTTCTTGCCACAGGTATCACAGGTGAACATGTCTGTATGAAAAAAACAACAGCGAGAATAGATTGAGAGTATATAGCCAGCACTTAATAAATAAACAAATAAACAAACAATCAATCAACCAAATAAGTAATTAAATAATCGACTGACTGGCTGACAAAGCAAAGTGCACGTATTTCACTCGCGTTAGTTTCAAGACAAAGTAACCTGATCTTCCTTGACAAGAACAGAAGTAACGCTCTCAGTTGGCTAAGACATGACTAATCCCAACCTCTGGGTTAATGCATTGAGTATCCGTGTCACTCAGGGAAATGGTGTGTGATAGAAAACAAAGTCTATACAAATAACAGACAGAAATGTCACTGTCTCCCTAAGAGATCGACCACTTACACAACTGTAGGAATTAAGAGGAATAGCCGCAACAGTGGTTTAGACTCTCATTCCCCACATAGCTTCCAGCTCACTAAACACAAACGTTCTTTTAGAAGGTACGTTATTCCTTAGCTCTAAAATTGTATGAACCTGTCTAGGTAATGTCGGGAACCATAAAACGTTCGCATATGGCCCGCTCCAACGACATATTTCTCTCTTAGACTTGGGTATTTTCCCGACGAATCTTCTTCCCACTCAAAGTAACCGAAACTTTCGTGAATGCAAGACTGCAGATCACCTGCTCAGAGCTCAGAAGACAATAATTGACAAAGAGAAACAGATCGAACACCCTACAAGGACGGTGACGTACGCTCTAGCCGTCATGAAGCAGCCGACGCTTTCAAAGAAGACACCAACTGAGAATCCGTCCCCGGCTAGTTCCCTCTCATTACAACTGCTCATCAACGCTATCCCTTGCTCGGTGTTATCGCTTTCTTCCTCAAACTAAATGAAGATGGGACCTTGGAACACAGGTATACTAAATGCTTGAAACTGCAGAAATCAGATGGTTGATTCATGATAATCGCGCTCACAGTTTTCACTTAAAGAGGCACAGTTTTCAGCAGCTGTGAGAGAAAATGAGTTGAAGTATAAAACATCCGTCCCAAGTTACGTAGTTGAGTAACAAAATCAGAGAAACCGGTTTTGCAAGATGGCAGTGCTGTTTTTCCTTATGTTCTCGTCAGGTGCTAAACATAACAGCGCCAAACATCAACACTATTAAAACGAATTAAGCTCATAAATCAAATCAATGCAAACACTGGTCTATCATTGGTCAGAACCGTGGTAAACGAAGGTTCAAGGTCAACATCTTTTGCATCCAGAAGACTAGCTCGTTACGCATGACGAGCAGCGCCCCGAGTGACTTAAGGACGACAGGGTTGTGATGACGCATCAAAACATGAAAATCTTTTGTGGGATCGATCGCCTGATCGGTCTGCAGCAGATGTCTGACGATCGAGGAAGCCGACTTATGCTGTTTGGTGGGGTCGCATCGGAGCACGCCACACATCAATACCTCGATATATTTAGGGACATGTTCTTTCATCCTAAGGCAGAAGGATCAATCAGTTCTGCCAATGTAAACATCACCGAAGCTGCAGATGCAGTGTGAAGTGGACAGCTCTCGTATCCATGTCTTAATGTGAGGAAGTGTGAGTGACTTGGAGCGACTGAGTAAACGCAATGTAATTGCATTGTACGTCCATTGGATGACGTGTGTCAGTCGTCGCGCTAGAAACGGCATATTATTATCCCCTTCTGTATGTATACCGGTTTCTTTGAAACACGTTTCTTATGGGTTTACTATCTTCGACTCGCTGAGGAAGTCAATAAAACCCAGTGGATAAGCTTTGAAGACCACAGTCTAACAAATAGGTATCAACTCTGTATATTTTTGGCGGCATCTGAAACGGATTAGTCTGCCACAGTGACCGAACTCAAAGGACGCCTGCGCTTCAAAACATCACCCCCAAGTGGCTTGCGCTGCACCACTTGTGGTATCTAGTGTACCACCCGTACACATAGTTCGCGCTCTGCGAAACAGACAGTGAACTAGCACACCTTATCTTAGTGGAGATCGCATGTCTCCTCTGGACTGAAAAACACATACTCAAAATCGTCAGTGATAATGATCGATGAAAAACACTGGGCACAATATGCCAGATAGCCAACAAAGCATTACCTGGGAGAAACATTCCTCTTGCTTGAGTCCTCTATTACGAAGAAAACACCTGGTAAACAGATTAGTCATTGAACAATCGTCATAGTATTGTGACCATTAGTTACTAGTTTACGATTTCTTCTGTTACAGGCGCCAAAAACTGTAACGAAGACTTCGATCAGAGATTTCGAGAGGTGAGATTTTAACGGGTATACAATGGGTATACAATGGGTATACAATGGGTATACAGCAGAACTATTTCCGTAGTTACGGCATTGCTTTCTTCCGTATCAGGAAGAAGGGGGTTAGAAAAGTTGCCTTCAAACAAAGAGCACTCCGATCGCCCAACGGTTGACCGTGACCGCCGGCGTATTATCCAATAAGGTCGAAAAACATTTGTTATCTCTCAAAAGCCTGATGTAGCTTCGAGTACATCCACTGCGC
>JTDE01002666.1:29733-64081 GCA_014338405.1 Paragonimus skrjabini miyazakii
TACGCACTTGTTCTGTAGCTTGGGATTCGTACAGCAGTTATTTGCCTCAGTGGCTAACAGAAGTTGACAAGGTCACGACACGAATTTCTACAGATTCCAACCTCAGACCTTTCTCAGACAACAATTCTTTCTTCGCAAGGCTATCGGGTAACCTCACACGTTAACAGGATGTTAGTAACTGAAACGGTTTTCCTTCTGAAGTCATTAGTTGGTCTTCTATGGATTGTTTTGAAGCGTTAATAAGTTCCCATTTACTTAGAACACGGTTTATTTTGTAATATTACCTTGTTCCTGGTATTTACTGTAAGTTCGAAAATTGGTGCAACATTCTATTCCAAATTATTGACGTTCAATTCAATGGACACCAACCTAATTTTAGTAAATACAAACTGATTAGTTTCTGCCATTTGGGCCTCTAGTTACGAATCCGCGTGCCAGTTGCTACATCGTTAAATCGTTAGCCAACACATTGAGTTACATCAAACTGGCATGGTTTCAGACCACACACACAGCCGTTGAAATTTGGCTAAGAATTCACTTTTTGGACAGTTAATCACTTGGGCGATTCTCCCATACCCCTCGTTTGGCTGGCTGCATTTCTCTATACCTAAGAATGATCTTCATTTATAGCACAGGTGAGGTTGCAACTAAGTAGACGAAGCCTCCGGACGCCACTCGATTTATACTTTCACTGGGTTGCTTTCTTCCTCGTATCATCTGGCAAGCTCTAATGGGAGGTAAACTGGAGTCTAGTACTTCTATTTGAAGAGGCCGACTGGAAGGTCTATGGGAATGCAACCGTTGAGATCCGTTTAGGGTGATGTTCAACTTGAAATTAACCAAATCCCGATTACTCATCAGTATCGTCTTACGTCCCAAGCAGTGTTACGTAGCTCTGTAGCAGCATACTTCCCGGCAAAATACATAAAATGTGTTGCGGATTGTGTGTGCGAAGGAGTGGTTGGCTACAAAACAACAATCTATGCCTGTGCCAGAAAAGTAAACGCCCACTTCGTATGACTTCTGCCTGCTGACTGCGTTCAACAATTCCACACTAGAAGAGGACGAATTTCCCTGCCCTCTCATAACATTGTTTCTGATCCGAGCGCAACCAGTCAAGCAGATTGCATTGCAGATCTGATACGATAATTAGTCAGGGGCACAAAGTTGAACGATGAGACTCGCTTGGCTGCTAATACATTAAGGTCAGCACATGATGGCCACATGTTCCATAGTATTTAATGATCGTCTGAAACACATCTGACTCTGTTTTCATTGTCTTGTGCTCAGTTTGGTTTGGGACAATGTCCGACAGTGTGTCAATTGCATCACTCAAGCGCACGCGTGCATTCACTCACGGACTGAGGCATCTGTTTACCCAGTTTGCGTTGTGATACTGGGCTTAGACAAGTCAGATGAACATTGTCCAAACGTACTAAGTATGTTTATCGTTTGACGGTTTGTTCAAGAAACCCTGAACCCGTACACAAATACCAGTGGATGAAGTCGTTTCGCTGGTAAAAATTTTAACCGATGGTCCTGTAACCAACTTGTGTCTATTCGACAGTAACGTACGATCTTAAAACATACTCAATTTTGACAAGCTGATGAACATTGCAAGTTAAGGGTTTTACGTAACCAAATTGTTCACACTCGTTTTGTTAGTCCCAAAAACCACACTATCGTGAACGACTTACTTTGCATGATGTTACAGGACCATTAGAACCTATCGGCAGTTGTATATTTTTAGTTCCTAACGTGAAAGTTTCAGTAGCCAAACTAAGCAAGTTCGATTCATTCTCTCTCGCCAACTTTCAAAGTGAAACATAAATGTTACTATTCCTGGTAGCATATTATGTTATTCTAAGTACCACTCAAAAAATAGCTTTGTTCATTTAAGTCGTACTAATTGAAATATATTTCCAAGAGGGGAGGGAGTAAGATACTGCGTAGGCTGTTTGTCACTTGTACTGAAAATAAAACGAAATAACGCACTAAATTATTTTCAGTGATGTAAGTAAGCTTTACCTTGGTCACTGTACCATGAGTAAACATTACTGAGTTACTATCGAAACACCTACTCAGGGTAATGCTAAATTGTTCGTTTCGGTTGTCATCTGGGCAGATGAAATAACTGGATCTTATTTTTTTACGTGGGTTGCTACAGGTGGCAGTGTTTTGCCCATTTATTTGGGCTTTTATGTTAAAAGGTTGCATCGATCTGATCATACTACTCAACGATGTGCATTATCCAACATTGTAGAGCAGTTGGGCTTTTATTAAACCCTAAGTCAACAACAATACAGATACAGCCAGACCACAGAACTCTTTTTTAGGCTGCCGACTACTGAGACATTTCTATCAGTTGCAATTCCACCATACCTCGCGGACAAATTTTCTCAAGTAGGTCTGGCAATTTCAGATGGTCAAGGTTTAGTAAACTTATCACTACCCAAGATTTTATCACAAACAAGTTAGTGAGACTTTCGGTTATTCGGGTGTTTCCGCGAGTTTGTTACCTTTATTTCCTATATGTCGAAGACATGCAGACCATACCGATTAATGTTAATCACTGGGCTTATCCGCAACCAACGCGCTGCGCATCTAAAAAGCAGAGTGCTTTTTCAAGATTGGGACATTCCCACTGTTGGAAGCAGTCCGCTTGGGACTACTTGGATGGTACTATCTCACCAACTTGTTGTGACAAAGCCTGTACCGCGACCCTTCACTCAGTGTACTGGGAAATTTATGTCTAAAATGGTAAGCTTACTGGAGGAAATCAACATCAGTGAATGTCATCGGGCTATCATAGATATTAATTTTGCCTTCACAGATTTTATTTTGAAAGAAACATTTGGATCAAGAAAATATTTACTAAAAAGATACCTGATGAATAGTTGTGAATCGGTTTACCTTCCACGGAACTAGAAAGTCTGGTTCTCCTGTAAACATCAAACCTCTGAAGGAGAATTTTACTGTGATACAGATGGCGCAGCAACTTGTAGATAACTCAATCTTGTCTAGCCTGGCCTCTTTATGAACCACCTACTGGAGAGGCTGTAGACCACCAGCGAAGAGGTGATTCTATATAGTCATAAGTACACTTCGTGGGAAAGACGCGGAGGGCTTAAACCCAATGAAGTGTGAAATATACCCGAAACACATCACTCTCCATTCAACGTGAGATTGACTATTCTATGGACTTTCTCGTAACGCAATGACCAGAGAGTGCAATCGAAGGGTCGTTTACAACAAGACCGTATGGCCTTGTCAGTATATGAACTTGGGCCTTACGCCAGTTCATTACAGGCGTGCACCAGTTTTTATTTTATTTCATTGTGTTCGGAAAGTCGGCTGTTAAGACATCTTTACAGTGAGTTAAAACACCCGTAGTTGGTTCTACGATTGAGCGCTTATCCTCGTGCATTTATTGAGTAACCTAACGAACCTGAGCACGATGCAGCAGAAAACAAAATTGTACCTAGGTGGAACCTCATTTTACGGATAGTTTACAGAAATTACGATGTGATAAAACGAATCACTCAACGTTCTCGATCAACAAACAGTCAACCCCTCTATGTAGTCTCCACCACAATAATTTATCTTACTGGTGGAGTAGCAATTACTTTAGTAAATATGCTGTTACCTCCGTACGCCAAACCCCACTGTAGTTACCAATTTTAATGGGGGGAGGGGCGGGCAACCGACGTGGGAAAGACTGAACAGGAGTTGCGCAATCTAGTAGCTGGACCCGTCACAGCTCGAGTCGAATGTGTGATCAAGCCGGTCCCGACAAATTATGTCATGTAACTGGTGAAACGCACACAACTAGCACCTTCGACCGCATGTCACTTGTTGACTTCTGGTTATCGGATCGACACGGACAATACATTTAAATAAGTTTGCGTAATCAACAAACGATGGCTGCTTCAGGTAGCTGAGGCTGTTATTATCTCCATATGACGAACATCTATCTGCGTGCTGGTTTGTATGAAATCGTCTGGTTGTTCTTGTGTATGATTAGGCTCTGACATCTTCCCAGTATAAGTGCTCACACCGCAATATGGACAGAACAGGATGTAATGAAATTCATCTTGCAATAAGTTTTGCGGTGTGCTATTTTTCACTTATGTTTTTAAACATATGATGTGTTTCAAATGTAGCGGTAAGTAGGGTCAAAGATCCAATGATGTAACAAGTAGTACTCATGAGATACATTTTTCTATTCTGTTTCTGACGTAACGTAACCTCCTTCGAGATGTACAGATCTAGAACCTCAAGATGGTTATCGAAGAAATTCAGACAGATAAACCCACCTTCATGCTTTGGATCTAGGATAATCTGTTCCGTGGGCTTTGTGACCACTTTCTGCGAATGTTTCAAACCTGCCCATGCATGTGCGATCACTGGTTTTTGACTGAGTAAGTGTCCAACCAGAGGATGTAGGTCGGTCCGACGAAACCAGACGAACAGTTCTTCACCTGCTTCGATTCTTCGGGTGATCTGATAGAACGACTGACCAGTGGTTGGTGAACGTAGGAGCTCCACGTTCTGTTCATTTGGGTGACGTGCACTCCGTAGATTACAAACCCATTCAATCAGACGAGTTGGGTCGGCCAGTCTTTGGGGATCGAGCTGAATGGAAGAGAGAAATGTTTTCAGGTACGTCTATAACTACTGCAAAATAAATATATGCAGTTTTACTATAATTTTAAGCACTTCGAGGATTAGTCCCCAGCTTTCTGTATGCAGTCTGTCTTTCAGAATGCCATAATATGTCAACTAAATAAATCGTACGTTTGTTTGATACTCCTCCAAATTCATTAGTTAATGACTTCAGAAATGTAGCCAGTAAGGTCGCTCACGTTTATTCATACCGTTTAATGTTAAAATTCATGCGTCGAAATCAACCAACATTAAGTTATCTTGTTGTACTGATCACTTTCTGGACAATTATTAGAAGCAAGACTGTCGTATTAACACGACTAGACTTACGCCTGTGTGCAATAAGATGTTAGGACCAATAGCTTAATCATTAGGCAAAATGACACATACTGTAAAAAATTACATCGCTGAGAACAAATATTCCTGTATGTTTGCACTGGTTGTCTTGACCACCATCCAAATGAGTCATTGTATCTGTACCAGACCTCCGCCTATGGATTTTTACTGGCTAAAAAATGGCACTTATTTTTTAAATTATACGTTCTAGGGGAGCATAATATATGCCGCACACAGACTACTCGGCATTTCTAGGTGTTATAAATACTTCACTACACTACTGTCATCTGTTATCATTCTTGATGGTAGTGCTCACACTCCGGAAGTCTCCTTGAATGAGAACTTTACTCAAGTGCAACTTCTGAGGAGTATCGTGGGTAAATAAGACGAAGTAGTTAAACGTTGAATATGCTGACCACTACTCGACTATCCTAGGTCAATTGTGCCCCTATCCCTCCCCCACTCTGCACATCCTACGATATATTTCTACATTTTACTACCACCATCCAATACAAGGTTGTATAAGTTGAATTGGAAACCCGATTCGGTACTTACCGTTTACTAATCTGAATAAAATTCACAACACGGTTTCCGTTCATTCCTATCCTCTCTCCAGAGTCCATCGATTTTGAAATTGTGTTACTAATAAGTAGTCTGGCAGATTTATGATTTTAGATGCGATCCAATTATGAAACATCAGGGCTTCGGCTTGATTGGAACCAGCGACAGAAACAACATGCCCAAACGCGGCAAGCACTCTACCAGATTAGCTACGAAGCCACGTCAGGAGCTCGGAGATTTCATATTTGGACTCGGTTACCCACCCGTCCCACTGTCTCATACGGAATCGACCAAATGATCCAGGGGATCGACTGCCCCGATAGGATTTCTTAAACAGTTCACGCTAGAATCCACCAACGCCACTGTTGAGCATAAAAACTGTGTTATCAATAAGTTGTTTCGGTTGATCTGAAAAGGTCGGTTGACCGCATTCTTCGACCGTCTCGAGATATTCCGGTGAGCGTTGGAATAACCGCGCCTCCGATCGGGCCGTCTATTCTATTTTACCTGCAATGTCTCGCCCGTTGGTCCGATCCGGTCGAGCGATGACTTGTCCGGTCTTCCCCCGTTCTCCGCCATCCGATCGTTGAGGGTTTGTGGACGTGCCTCCTCCCCTCCCGCGTTGAGGTATTCCGCCGAGTGTTGGAATGCTCGCACCTCCTGACTGACAATCCACCACAGTGAGGCGGTGCTATTCACTGACCAGCCAATGACATCGTTACCATGGCAGTGCTAAGCTAACAAATGTAACGATGTCATTGGTTGGTCAATGAATAGCTCCGCTGTATGTTTCCCTTGTATGTCTAGTTTCACAACTAGCTCCTGTTTTCCGTTTTATAATCTCCTGTTCTCTAGTACGCAGTTGTTAATATGTAGAGAGATCAGCCAGGTCGTATGGAAGATATTGACAAATGTATCAAGGCATTTTTGGAAAAACATGTTTGTTTAAACTGTAAGTAAACGAAGATAAATTCAACAAAGTTGGTAACAAGTGACAATCGAAGATGTGTATGTTGACTTGCGATAACAAAAACAGAACAGAAAACATCGTGTTAAGAAATTTGTTGCACGGTGGGATAAATCTCTATGTAAAGGGCTAGAATCGACAGAAAGAGTGGTTTTTGCTAACTGATCGGAGACATTCAAACGTTCCATTAAGACGTGATAACATAAAGATTAGCGTTATACACCACTTACCGAAGTAAGAAATGTCAATATTGATTTATGCTTAAATCAGTGGAATTTATCTCCGGTTAACAACAGGTAAAACGCATGGCCTGATGAATAAAAACTCCTCTGGGGACTAGAACCAGCTACCGGCACACCCGGCAACTGTGGAATCGCACAATGCATTGTCAAATCACAAATAAGCACCCGTAAAATCGCAGTTCCTTTGTTCCATTACCCGCTGTACTGTTGAGTGAAGTACGATGACGTAGGTTATTCCACACAAGTATTGCTGTTTTAGTTGACTTAGATGTTCATTAAATACTTTCACTTTTTCCACACGCAAAATATTCTGTATTGAGAGCATGAAATCCTCTCCGAATTCCCTCTTGCTATCTTGAGCCGATTCATTCAGCTGGGTACGCTGCTGTATTATTTGTCACCAACTTCTAACGGTTATTTCACGTACGTCTGATTGTGAGCTATATATAAATATATTCTGTTAAACGCCGTGAGTACCAAATCATGATCCAGCCCGATTTGTACTTTTAATCGTTGCATTTAAGTCTTGTCGGTTTTGTTATCATGCTAGTTACAGGTTTGCGACTGACAAAAGTGTGTGAAATGTATTTATATCGTAGTTTGTATCTCCTGACTATTCTATTCAAATCCTAATCATTAGTTTCTTACTTACACAAGCAGTATAATCCGGGCAAACTTTCGACCTTCCTGCCTTTTTCTGTAAATCAGGAACTTTAAAACTACCCAAATTGGCTGTACATAACGTATCCTCCAGGCATGGATGTCCATAGTAATTTGTAGGCACTAGTAAGCAGTGAGATTCTGATTGCTATTAATTCGAACATTACTCACAGCTTATAGTAGCTTTTACCTTCATGTAAATGTCATAGCTAGATGCTTCATAAAAAAATTGTCCTCAAGACTTACTCTTGTTAGAGCTCGTCAGTAATGCATCTCCTTGTCACCGCCAAAATTAGAACTCCTGTCATACTTTCATGATGCAACCGTGTTGACCATTGAACCACCCACCTTATATCCAGCGCTACCGAATTACCATGCAAAAACACAGTCATTTTGGTTTATGAGTATGTCCATATTGCCCGATTGCCTCAACACGTGACAAAATAACTGTCCTGTTAACTTCAGTCCGTAAGTCGGTCTTGAATAATGTGAAGCTAATGGAGCAATGGTCAAAACAGTCGGTTGATGAAAGCTTGACTGGGGTTCGAATCCCGACAGTGGCAAAGATATGAACTACTGGTCAACTCCAGCTAGAGAGAATCTCGAGTCTTGTGGTTCTTTTCCAAAGGGGTCTATCGCAATATTTATCGGACTGTGAATAAGTTCACGATTGTCGGTTTCAACCAGAATAGATACCTTCATGACCATCTGATCTGCCATTAAACACAACAACGCAGATAGTTGTCAGAACTTACCATTATCGTTGGTAATTCAGACAGACTGTCCATAGTTGTTTGCGCTATCAAATAGGCAGGATCAGCGATCATCCAGTCAGTTGGCAGGGGACCAAAGCAGAGACCCTCCTCAAGACACACAGTGGTAATCATACCCATATCCGTGGTAGGCTTCCGTCAGTTGAGTAGACGATGTGGTGGAAAATAATAGATACTGAAAGTATAAAACAGTCGGTTACCCACAAGTTAGGCACTACTATCGTGTTATGCTGACAAGTTCTGTTAGTGACCAGTAGATACAGAAGCACAACCCAAAAATTACTCGTAAGCAAATTCTAAGCTGACTGGTTAGCATGCGCTAACCCAACATCAACGATATCCATACTCTGAGTAACAAGTTACCATGGACATTGTCATTCTGAATAGTTCCAACTATATACAAGAATGGATAACTTCATCGTATGTTAATTCAACACATTGATTTCTTTGTGCAAACCTTTTATCCGAATTGTATAATGGTTTAACCAATCAGATGAAGATTTATGGTTATATGTTGGTGCCGTGATTTCATTTCTCCTCAATTTTTAATTGGTATATCAGGTCTTTTTATTATAATGATTAGAAACTGTTAACATTTAATAAAAACCATGAGATTATTATCCTTGAATAGGAAAACTTTACTACTCATCAAAACAGACAATTATTCTGAAGATTGTACAGGTGAATTTTGCTTTTTAGAAATCTAATCACACATAAATCTGAACATTTTCTTAAAACATTCTGCAATTTGAGGAGAGAAATGAATGACGTTTCCTTATGAATAAGATGGTGCCTCTGACATTTAGTTGAATAGAAACATCGCCCAATTCTGCTACTGTTGTTACATCAACACTGGATGATCATGGATTACGCCTTCCCAGGCCTACATTGAATCATCGTACAGTGTTTGCCATGAAAATACCTCGTACAAAGAAACCGTTTGATCCGAGAAATACACTTTTACTAGGTACCAAGCAGTATACAGTTTATATTTTCAAAAACCATGAGTAAAGCAACTCTTGCCGCGTCGAGGCATGGTGTTTCTGCCGCTGGTTCGAATCCAGCCGAAGCCCTGACTTTTCACAATTGGGTTTCATCTAAATTCATAAATCTGCCAAACTACTTATTAGTAATACAAATTCTATGCTCAACAGTGGTGTTGGTGGATTCTAGCGTGAACTGTTTAAGAAATCCTGCTGGGGCAGTCGATCCCCTGGATCATTTGGTCGATTCCATATGAGACAGTGGGACGGTGTGTGTAACCGAGTCCAACTATGATATTTCCGAGCTCCTGACGTGGCTTCACAGCTCATCTCGTAGAGCGCTTGCCGCGTTTGAGCATGTTGTTTCTGTCGCTATTTTGACTCCAGCCGAAGTCCTGATGTTTCACAATTGGGTCTTATCTAAACTCTTGTAATTGATTGAAATGGGACCAGTACGTACCACGAAGAAAGTACTGCTGTCTTGTTGGATCGAACCCAGCTGGAATAGGTATTAACCTTAGGACCGTTAATTAAAGTACATGAGTCCGTTCGTGAGGAAATCTTTACAACGCTTCCTGACAAAGTAAAGTCTGCCTTAAGCACGACTAAAAAAGCCTAACTACAACTTGTTCTACTGCAATTTCTACCTTAACACATGAAAAACCAAGGGTTGCTAAATGACCTATGCGGTATGCAGTTGACGATCATGAGACACGACTTGTTGCAAATGGAAATGTGCAAAAGGTAACAGAGATTTCGTCGTGTGTAATTTGAGTATATGGGATTAGTGATTCAAGTCGCCTCTAATAAAAAAACACCAAGAAGCAAATCATGTTTCATCGCTCCTCCACACATTAAGTAACTGAGTGGAATTCATCAGAGCGTGAGCATATCCGTGTTGTTGTTACTATCTTCGCCTTGAATACAGACAATGCAGTGATTGTAATGCCGTTCTGATAGTCGATATTTCTTGGGTCAGAATCAACATTGTTTAGCCATTTTGTAGGTTAGAATTACCTAAAACGGTCGCAGCCCATATGCACTTACCAGTCTGCTAGAACGTCAGGCGAACAGTATCAGGATGTCAAAGCTGTTGTGAAAGATAAACCAATGTTTTCATACAACAACACAAACATACATTGTTCGATTATAAATTACAATCACTACAGTTACGAATCGTCATTTCGCTAGCAAGCAGATTGGCTGATCAAAAGTTGATGTAGTTATTAATGAGAAGAAGCAATAAAGCCGAATTGTTTCAAAAATCAAGATCATTTAATTTTGTATGTAACAAAAGTGACCATTCAAATTACACAGATAACTAGAAGGATTGTTAGTTGAGGTTGTAGACTAATAAATTAGTACTCACAAAGAATAGTATTGATTCTGTTCAACATCTGTTTCTTCTTAACAGGGATTTATCTCACCCAAACTATGTGTCTTATTTCTCTCAGCTATGAAGTCATTTGTTCAGTTTTTGGATTCAGGTGTCACCAAGACTTTTAGACTGACAGAAAAAATTATTGATATGACACACCATGTGTAAGATGAACACGATGGCATCAGTCGGTGGGAAAAACTAGTAGATGACTTTATCATACCATATCGTCCATATTGTCCATATAATGATGTAAATTGCATTTGTGTGACCGGGGTGAATGTTTTAGTTTTTAACACTTGTTTATGCTTCGAAGATTGTGGATCTCTGCAAATACAGACAGGAACATTCCAAATACGCGTCGGCCGTTGTAGTAGTAGCTCAGGTGACGATCTGTCGCGCTGCTTAAACCCTTAGCTTCGAAGTTAGAGCAGCAAGCAAACTGTCCTTATTCGTTCTGTAATCGCGCATTTTGGTTAAACCTATCAAATGTGCCGGTGATCTTCAGGAGAACGTATAAAAAGAAAAACACTGATCTACAAGAACCCGGATTAGAAAGCAGGTGTGTCAGTCGAATTGGTGTTATCAAATGTTAATCAGCTTCCATTGTATACTTTAAAGAATAATCCGTAATTCAGTGTGATTTATAGTGAAAATCTACTCGATTAATTGCTTATCCAAACCCCGATACAATAGGAGATCTAACAATTGGCCAGTCCAAACGTCGCGTTGAAGATACTTCATCAGGTTTGGACGAAAGGTCTCTACGTTACGCCTTCCGTTATTCGTTAATTTCTTTGTTCTGTGTTGCACCAATTAACATACAATTTGTGATTTTGTGTGTGTCAAGGCGACCAACGAATGAGTGACTATAATTTCTTCAATACTGTTGTACATCCATAAATTCGACGTCTTGTCTCATAAATATGAACTGTTTACCGCAGCCAATACGAGATCTTCTTATTACTTGCGTGGGAGATTTCAATTCGAATACGATTTCTAGGGCTATTCGAAGTCTCTAATTCCGAGTATTACAAACTACCAGAAATGTCAGGAGGAAAAAAAAACTTTTTTCAATATGTAACTGTTTACGCAGTTGTGTGAAAGAATTAAACTTATGTAAAAATATGTATGGCAGTACAGAGACGTCCATCTAAACTGATATTCCCTTTATCGGTTTGAAGTAGTTCATCCAGTATTATTTTATAACCATATTTGTAACCTCCTCAAAAACGTCAGCTTTTTGGAGAGACTATTGTTTCAGAATCCAGTGCTTTCTGTAGGGAGGTTTTGTTATACCAGAACTGTAGTAGACAAAGTCCACCTGTTGGTTTGTTACCAGACGCAGTCAGTTACATGAGCAGGCAGGAGGCCTTCGTCCTGTCTACTGAGTAAGTTTAGTCAGTGTAGGGCACATGTGTGCACTGTTCCTTAGCAGTTTGTCTCATCGTGTGATTCGACTGTCAACGTACGGATTTGCCAGCTATGTATCTATTGAAGAAAAAAACGTTTTGCTCATTTGGCTATGCATAAAATGTTAGAAATTCTTCAGCACGACGTTGAGTGACAAATTATCGAGTACGACGTGAAACAATTTTCATCCATCATCTGCGAAACCTATATCCTCTACCAGATTCAAGCAACTCTCAGCTATCACAAACCACTTTCACAGTATAGAGACACATTCGGTGCATCATTCGGGTTGCCCTGGTATTCATATCTAGGTGGTTTCCTAGAGCATAATCAGCCGAGTAATACATGATTATCAGTTGTCAACCCATAGATAACGACGAACACGTTGCTTATTTGTGTATAACTCCGAACAAATGAGTAGGCAAGAGTGTGACCAATACCAAGCAGGCCCGGGAGTGCAGTTGCGATGTCACGTGACTGGCGCATACTAAGGTTACGACAATAGTAGCCGTCGTCTCGCCCTCTCACTCGGCTCATCACGCGTCAAGCTATCTATCCAAGTTATGCTCACCGTCCCAGCCTACACATGCGTGCCCAAACATCCACCGACCCGAAAATCGTAAGGCTGGTCGGTTTGCGTCATAGTTCAACGTTCCATTCGCCATTATATGCCATCCATAAGATTAGTGGAAATTTTTAGACACTTTTTGAAGGTCTGTTTACACCCTATGTGTATAAGGAACCCCGATCTTCCAACCCCATTTTCTTGTATACGTGAGTTTACAGCTTACATTACGGTCGGACCGTGTAAATACATCAAGGCTGTTGATGATGACAAATGACAATCAGAGTATTGCAGGATGTTTGAGGCAACACAACGGACGTGGTAAATTAGAAGAGGAGCTTGTTTCGTACATTTAATGGAATGTAGGAATCAGTAGTGAAGGTTCAGGGATTTCAGTTATTTCAAAATTCAACACCACCCACACTTGATAACAATCTTCGCGTTCAGATAAGCTTTACAGCTATCTCACTTCAAAAGGAAGCACTAGATTCGAGTTTCCATTTTATTAGAGCTCATCAGTAATGCATATTCTTGTCCCAATCAGAGCTTACACTCTGTCACTCGTGCTTTTGAGACTAGCGTGTTAACCACAACGCCAGCAAACTCACAATAGGCATGACCGAATAATCAAATCCAAACGCTCAGCCACAACCTTGTATGAATAACGTTCAGATTGCCCGATCATTTCGGAAGAAGAATGAACAGAATCACTCTGATCTGGTTGACTGTAGGAATCATGCATATAAATTTGGCAATTCTCCTTATCTACTTTTTTTCCTGTGGCTGTTTAGCTAACTGAATGAAAGGCTTGAGAAGACCGGTAATTACCGGAGAGCAGAAAATCTAATGAAAGAACTAATTGGGATGACCAACTGTTGTAGGTTCGGTCAGTGGCTGTCGGTTTAATTCAGTTTTTCCCAGCAAGACGTGAAGAAACAAAAGGGGTACTAATAGGAAAATGCGTGAGTGGAGGATGAGAGATGAGTGTGAATGTAGGGGTTAGATTGTTTTCCCAAGTAACCTTCAGTCTGATGTTGATAAGCCGATACGTCCAAGCCAAACCCATCTATCACACTAGCCTTTTGGTGTTAACACAACCTATGTGGACTGGGGCACCTGAGGACGCAGTAAGTTGAACATATTTGGGACCCCTGATTTAATCCGATAACTTCAACTGATGTTCACACATTACCGCTCAGAATCAACAACCATTTGTGTTTCTATGATGGTCACAAAATTCTTCGTTTCGAATTTGCAGTCCGACGGTTTTGTTTGACAGTGTTATTTGTTGGACACAGTTAAATGAATTCATGTGTCAGTGTTGAAATGAATGACAACTTAGAATGTGAGTCGTACGCTGATTACTACTGATAAATGCTTGACAAAAAATATTCTTAAACCACGGAAATCCGAAGGCAAAACTTCTTGTTTTTCACTAAGGTATAATCAACGATAATCCATGAAATTAAACCCCGATTTGTATTTCCTGGAAACAGAACGTTGAATCAATGACCGTACTTCACAATACTTGTGGATGAGTTTGTTTATGAACACTGCCACCAGAAGTGCGTCAAAACGGTTTCGGAGCTATAATTGTATTCACCACTAGACGAACTATACTCAAATGAGGCTTTCCCAATGATCAAGAACAACTAGTAATCCATAGTCCTGTTAATACACTATCAAGCAGTGCGTCCGGATATCGAATTTGGACACTGATAGAAGTCAGCGTTAACCACTGTAATTGCTGAGATCGTTATTTCAACTAAACATTAGAAACTGTAACGATCTTGTCAACTGTAATCTATAACTTGGTGATTAGGAATTTCAGTCAGGTTAAACATTGGGAATTCATGTCGCATATTGAACAGTACTCCTGTTGACTGATAAGTAGCCAAACTTCTCGTTCATAAGCACTTTATATTACTCAGATTCGATTGTAGCGGTGCTCACTTTAGGTGGTTTTGTTTGAACACTTGTGAGGCGCCATTCATGCGCACTGTGAGGTTAATGAAGTAGTGATCCACAGGCTGGCTTCACAAGCACACGGACCTGAGTTTAACTCATAATTGTGATAAAAGTATGTACTACTGATAGACTAGTATATGATCGGACTTTTAATATATTGTCTTTTTTGCAGGAGCTAGCTGGAATACATATATAAATGTGGAAACTGCACTCGACTATAAGTGATGGTCATTTAAGAGTAAGTGATATCAAATACACCGCCATTGTTTGTAAACAACAGCAGATATGATTCCGTGATCCCCGCTCAAGAGAAAATCCTACTAAACATAGAGTAGTAATAAACACCTTAGTATTCCTTCGTCATATCATTGTTAGCCCAGTCGCATCACTTATTCCAGCCTAGATATTGACGAAGCAATAGCGTCGGGTCCGACAGACTCTCCGGTAGCATTCTCATGACTTTTCACAACAGGACAAATGCACTACAACGTGAGTTCACTTGCTAGCAAAGAGATGGTCGGAAAAATCATATGAAAGTGAGCAACTGGTTGTGCCAACAATAATCGAAAAACGGTGCAACCGAATGTTTGAATACTTGTCTCATATTGAGCGTGCGTGTTAAGAGTTTTATTAGTGATAAATTTCTGAAAACATCTCTCGTTAAAAGTAGTTCTAGGTGTGCATTGGTGAAAGTCTTGCTTGGAGGTAAGGAAGTTCTGATCATCAGATCGCTCGCCATGTACTACATGATGTTTCCAGATGTCAAAGAAATCACCTGAAGCGGCACAGATTATCTCTCTCTGTTGATCGGGACAATTTTCATATGATCACAGTAAAGAGTTGCTCATAGCTATTAAACAGTTAATTGGTAACTGCGAGTATTTGAATGGCTGCCTATGTTGCCCTCTTATGCGACCATAATAGCCTTACCAACCGAAAACCATAAACGTCGAACGCATAACGACATTTACCTATACTATGTGAACAAGAGACGTAAGCCTGTTGCATAACCAAGACACGTGTACGTAGACACAGTTGAGACGTTAAGTATCATTTACGAGTGACGACGTTCATCACTTTCCCCACTCTGTGAAGACATCCTATTTGAATGACAGGTTCGTTCGATTAAATTGGGCAACAATGTGAGAAAAGAGAATGATTTTCCCCTAGGGATTAGCCAAACAGAATGCTGTCAACAATCGGTTCTCACACTGATTGCACAAGCTTAGCCTCTGATTCTTGGCGCCTAATAGATAGAAAATCACAGATTGACTTCCAAAAGTCAGCCATGATGAGTGAAACCTTTAAAATTTGGGCACACGATAGATGTCGTTAACTCAATCTTCATTTGTATTACTAATAAGTAGTTTGGCAGATTTATGATTTTGGATAAAACCTAATTGTGAAATATCAGGACTTTGGCTGGAGTCGAAACAGCGACAGAAACACCAAGCCCAAACGCGGCAAGCGCTCTACCAGATGAGCTGCGAAGCCACGTCAGGAGCTCGGAGACTTCATATTTGGACTCGGTTACCCACCCGTCCCACTGTCTCATATGGAATCGACCAAATGATCCAGGGGATCGACTACCCCGACAGGATTTCTCGAACAGTTCACGCTGAAATCCAGCAAAGTCACTGCTGGGCGTAGAACTTGTATTAGTATTAAGTAGTTTGGCAGATTTACGAGGCATGGTATTTTTGTTGCTGGCTCGAATCCAGCCGAAGCCCTGACTTCTCACAAGTGGGTTTCAATTCTTATTTGCTTGCCCGAAAGTTGATTTGCAAAAGAGTCTGCCATTACTAAGACAACCATCCCCTCTTTGAGAAAAATCTCAATTTCTAACTTTGGCTTCTTAAATACGCATCGTTTTCATCCATTTTTAATCATTACCCTTAAACCTGAGTGTTCTCTCAGACGACCTTGCCCCAAGATCCCTTGAAAGCTGTGAGTATGGCTGTGAATGCTACAGTTTCCGCTTTTTTGATTGTATGCTAACTAAGGCTCGTTTAAAGGTTGCCTTTTGTTTTCTGTCATTGGGTTCGAAGATTCCAAGATACTGAGGCTACGATAGTAGCCAAAAGCCTTTGGTTTGGGGATCTCTTCATGTTTATTGAATAGCTACATTCAAAATATCTGTAAAAACCCATTGTCAACTGAAGTGAAAATGTAGTACCATGCTCTGGATCTACCAACAGCAGGGTCATAATAACAAAATGCCTCGAAAAATAATCAGAAACCCCCAAAAAGACAAAGCTCTTATTAGACACTTTCACAGTACGGGTATACTCTACCGGCATGAGTGGATCTAATCATCGTCCCACACCCATAGTATATATCCATGTCACTAGTTCCAACACTGTGCATCTTTTCTTCGCTTACTAAACTCACTGATTATAGTCAGGCCTGCTAGCTTGGCAGTAGTTTACATCTCTCTCGATAGTTTAGGTCTCCCGTACAATCGTTGTCATATACGATGTCAAGCAAAATTTCCCATCTACCGGTGGATGTTTAGTTTCTAACAGGGATATTAGGCGTTTGAAGACAGACCCTAGGTTATACGATGGAACAAAAATGAACATTCGGCTAGCTCACTGGGAAAATAACTGAGGATTAAACACCACATTTTTATCAAATAATACATGAGAACAGTGTCATAAAAGGTCGATAACAGACAAGGATTTGCAGCTGAATGAGAATGTCGCATTCACGTCAAGTTTCCTATCAACAGTCTTACAGAAATATAGGAATAGTTGCTTTCTACGTAGAACACGAAATATTCTGGTTCCTGATGGACTTCTGCAGAAAAAGACGGTGCGTTGGCTACTACTCTTATTACCGGAAATGGATGATCATAATTTTACGACAACTGGCTTTGTAAACTGAAGTCGACGTAAGACGCGAGTTGGCTAACGCAACATCTCCAATACTATCCCAAAACATAATTATTTTGAGCTACTCGCAAATAGTTAGTAGTAGACGTTTTAATGACAAAGGTACAACCTAAATCCACTCCCTTGATGGACGCGCACCACATTTCCCTTTTGTAATGGTTCTGTCATGGGCAGAGCAGTAATAAAACGCGAAACTCATAATGAGCTACACGGATACAAAAATCAAACCAGACTTAAAGTCGGTTGCCTCTCAAAGAAAGGGTGTTTACTCAAAACAGGTAAACTCTGAAGATGAAAAAATGAGCCCAAGTAAATTAATACGTCGAAAACAAAATTGGACAATCCCGAAACAAAAGTGTGATCAGTTCATATGTTAATTCGTGTAATTACTGATGAAATGAAGAAATAGCTTAACCAAAGACAAAGTCTGTCCGCTCGTCACCCGTTACTAACCGGCGGATCGAGCAGCATTAGTAGCCCAAACAATCCTAATCCACCACAGTGAAAATAGGTACTGAATGCACTCGCTGCGAACAGCAATGCAGAGTCAGACTTCATACCCGACGATCAAGCATTGCTAATGAACTATCTGGTAGGAAACATTCCTCCAAAACCAGATGGATGCGTTAGTATTTTAAAAGGCGATTATCTTGAACGTTAGTGTCCCCTCTTGAACAGTCAACTAGGAACCGTATCGAGACATCGGGAAAATAACATAACTTGAAGTCCTCGGAGCCAACACTTACCTCAAGGTAACAACCACCCTGAGCCATACTCACCAGTATTCTATGAAGAAGTTACCTAACACAATCGTAAGGCTGTGAAACTAGGCGTGAATTCTAAGCTGTTTGGTCTGGGACTCGGCACATATGCAATATCTTGAAACTAACCATAACGTCATACGCTGTTGAATATTCGAAATGTGTTTTAACCTTATGGGTGATCGGTCTCATCGACCTGAGGCATAAACCGTCTGGTTGGTCAGTTTTTGAATAACGGGATTGTCGGGTGAGAATTTCAGTCAGTCGTATCCAGATAAATCCGGACAGACAGACTGTTCCAGTCATCAAATTAATACCACAAGCTTTTCTCTATGACGGTGCACAATCACATTCTGCTGTCGCACATGTCAGTTCTCCATCTGAATGAAGCGTATTTTGTAAAATCAGAATGACGGATAAAAGTACTATCGGGGACCAGAACAACTGTGTCCAGTACATCTGCAGCAATCCCAACAAGTTACCAGTACCAACTGCAACTGTTTATGTGTCCTAACATTTTTGCGTGCGGTGACGCAGGGTGAGCGCGGGGACAGCATTGAATATACCACAGAACAATATACCATTTTTTAAGAAGAAACTCAGAGGCTTGCATTAGTAACCTTTTTGTCTATTTGTTTTGGCGATTAGTGTCACCTTAATAACAGGAAAGTTATACGACAAAAATTCCTAGTCTTGATGTCGACAGACGTTATCCGCGTCAGTGAAGGTGACCTATCTTAAGCACACTCAGCATAGACAGCTGACACTGTGTGTGTGTATGTATATGAAGATTGTCCTAACCTTTTCTGCTACCTTGGCGTGGTGGTCAGGCTTGTGTACTGTTTTGATCCGGAGGGCTGTGCTGACTGCGACCACGGTCGTTGCAGGTTCAACCATGTCAGATTGGCCAAAGAGGAGCAGCCAGACAAAAGGCAGATGCGTCCTTTGTGAGGCGCTCGTTGTGTATGGTGTCAGTATGTTGTGTTTTTGTTACATACTTCAATGATGAACATGCTTCTGTTCGCAGATTACAGCGCGCTGCTTGCACATAGCGAGGACGAAATATAGCGACTGGTCACGGCTTTCGTGATCGCGCCATCCAAGTTTGGACTAGATATCAACCCAGGTAAGACATTTTCTTTCATTCAGCCCTCTCTGGACGAAGGTGCTGTCCGCGCAGCTTCATCCCAAATTCGCATCAATGGAGATGTCAACAGCTGCACAGATTTCTGCTACTTGGGCAGCAATCTATCCACCGATCCGTCTTTGGCCCGCGAATTGAGAGCTCGTGTGGCTGAGGCTAGTACTGCTTCCTGACGTCTTTGAAAGACGTGTTTGGAAGAACCATAGTCTGAAGCCGAGCGCTAAGCTCTTCGTCTACTGCTCAATGGTGCTGTCTATACTTCTGTACGGCAGCGAAACGTGGACATCGTATCAACGGAACGTGCGCTATCTGAGCCGCTTTCATTTGCAATGTCTGAGGCGCATCTTAGGCATTCGGTGATCAGACATGGTTCCGAACACTGAGGTATTGCGACGAACGGACATGAACGGGGTGGAAGCCCTGCTTATGTTGAATCAGCTTCGTTGACTGGGTCACGTCCGTCGGATGGGCGATGACCGTATTCCGAAGCAGGTGCTGTATGGACAACTGAGATCAAGCAAGCGAAATCCTGGTGGTCAGAAGCTGAGATACCAGGATGCTGTGCAGGTAAGTCTTTCACGTTGTAAAATTGATTTTAGATGTTGGGAAGACTTAGCGCTGAACCGGACTTCCTGGGGGAACACGGTTCGGACGGGCGTCCGCGAGTTCAACGAGCAGTTATTGTGGGGCCGGGAACGAAAGCGCGCTGTACGCAAGGGAACCCTTGGTGCCATAGGTCGTGGTGACATGACTATATGGCGTTGCGATGTGTGCGGCCGTGAATGCGTCGGCCGTTTGGGATCAGTTGGTCACCAACGTACTCATAGTGCACCGTCGGCGAAGAGACAACGAGTACGTTAGGCCCAGGTAGGTCATATCAGTATATCCATTCTATTTTGTTAATTATTGCATCGACCAAGACTATGGTCGTCGGGCAACTAATCCGCTCATCTCTTCAGAAACTTGAGTGTCTGTAGTCTTTTACCCATTCTTTTTTTAGCTTTGTTGGTGTATTGAATGATGAATCGTCTGTCTGATCTTTTCGTAGTTAAACTTTGAGTTCTGTTTTTCAACATTATCCTCTCCAGAATGCACTAACATGCATTCGTATACTGAAATGTTTCTTGTATTACATCTCACACATCTTTCTTCCTAGTATAGATCTTGTCATTGCAGTCTCTCTCACTGTTTATTCTTCGAGAGATAAGGGTTTCCTTTTCCTGCTAGCCATTCAATTGGCCAACCAGCATTGGCCGGTTGGACACAAAGGTTTCCCTCATACACCTACTGGTCTTATTCCTTCGGGTTTACACCGGATACGTGGTGTGTGAGTGGAACTGCAAGTGGTGCAACGCAAGCCACTTGGGGTGATGGTTTAAACCGCAGGCGTCCTCTGGCTTCGGTTATTGTGACAGACTAATCCGTTTCGGATGCCGCCAACGGGTATGAAGATTGTGGATACGGGCGAACAGTTCTGATCATTGACGGCAAACTGTTGATACAATTAGTAGAAAAGTGATCAGGGTAGCCAAATGAGTATAACTCCTGCAGTTCATCTAGACAACAAGAATACATACATTGTGAGATGCAAGCAGTTCACTTATTCTCATCATTCGATTACATAAAACATTCGGTTGCATAGGTTTAGCGCATGACGACAAAACAGTGAAATTAACGAATGCCTGAAAAGGAGTTCTTGAGGAGTGTTCTGCTTGCGGATGGGTATCCGGTCAAATTTGTTGAAATTCACTACAATGAAAGAGTGGGTACCATAATCAGCGCCGAAAAGTCATGTTTTTGTCAACCTTCCTCAGACAGGAGTTCACAATATCACCGAGGTAAGTCGAAAGTTGAAACCAACCATTGATCTCACTTATCCAACAGCAGAATTACGTCTGTTATTTTCTACGTGCAAGATGAGTCTCCACTACTCTGATCGTTCTCCCTCGAAAAACCTTGCTTCTCATGTTATACATCGGTTCATATGCAGTTATGGTGATTCACACATTGGCAGAATGGACCGAAACTTGTGACAGAGGAAGGTGGACCACATCACCAAGTGGTTAATGCAAATACTGACTCACTACGGGTCTGCATACCAACACCGGAATAGAAACCTGACGTTTTCGATTGCGAAACACCCAATCGCAACAGATCATGTGGTTGATCCCATCAACTCAATTATGGTCTCATTAGATATTTGTAATTCAAAGTTGATGGCGTTCTCCAAAGCATTGTTAATCCAGCGTCACGCTTCGGTCCTGTGTTGATTAAAGATGCTTACTCAATCAGTTTCGTTGCCGTGGCAGTGAAACCGTTTACCCAACGCTAATTGCATCCATGTGACGTTCGTTTATTCCATTATTCTCTCACAGTGCCCTAAACCTATATAACCGAATGTTTTATGTAATCGACTGATGAGAAAAAAACAAGATGCATCTCGCAATGCATGTCTTCTTGTCGTCTATGATGAACTGGATACAATGAACTCAATGTTTCAAACTCATGTGTCTTCAGTTAATTAATCTACAACTGTTGACTCAGTTTGGCCCAATAAGCGATTTACTGGACTTAGAGTTCGACAAAGTGGAAGGAACCGGATTTGATGTTAAGTTACAGCCATTTAATCCTAATCTATGCGACAGATTTTTGGTGGTAATCCGTATTCGCTGACTCATTGTATTCCAATTCGGTTAAGCTTTTCTATAAAATATGAGGCTCTCAGTGAGTTCCGTATGGAGAGTAGGGTGTTAGGCATTCAATCAGTCCACTGTCAAAGATGTACCCATGCCTGAAACATCTGTTCACATTTCCAGTGTCGGTACTGTTGTTCGTGACGGGATCCAGCAGGACAAGTTTTAATAGCCTGACTCCATCGACGATTATACTGAATATTGGTAGTAGGACGCAACACACTATATCTTCCTGGCACAGTTAGTTGTTGCAATTTGTGAACAAAGTTCATCCAAACCAGAGCAAGCATACGACATATGCAACTGACTGAACACGTCTAACACAAAAACCCCGGGCCTTTAAGGTTTACTTACTACTCTTCTGCCGCATGAGTTGTGGTAACATGGCTCACTTGATTTATCTTTGAGTAAGTATTCAAAACAGATTGATCCAGAGTCCATTTGGTTCGTTCCCGTATGTGAGGTTCAAATAACACTAATCAATCAAGCATAACTTTGAAAAAGGGTCAAAAATTTCACTAACTTGTTTTCATTATATGTTTGCTAATAACAGCTTGTGAACTTGAATTAACCAGACAGAACAAGAAGAGAGAAAGTGCGTTCATCCAGGTGTTCCAGACCTGTGGACCGAACACTTCAATGTTTCTTCATGAGCACCAGTTAAACTAGTTCCATTTCGAGTGGCAAAAAAGTTTGCAATTCACTCAGGGGAAAAGAATCATCTGGGTAATACTGAAAAGGTGTCTATTTCACAAGCGAAGTAAGTCAAAATTTACAGTCTACCCTAACTTGTACATACCATGCGGAAGAAGTGCGTTTGTTGCTCTCAACTGGGGGTGTTGCTCAGCATGCTCATAATCATGGCCTGCTGAATTGTTTTGTCTCACATATAATGTCTCAGTCCACTTGCAGTTCTGGTGACGTTCTGTCGGCAGAACAGACCGGTAACTACGACAAAGAGTGGCTTGACCTATGTCTAAGTGGTTGGTGTATCCAAAGACGTAACAGAAAATGGCAGCAGAATGAGTGGGAAGAAATCCAACTTCATTCATTGTAAAAAACCTCATAGGAACAGGTCACGTTGTTGACCCCATCTACTCAATTCAGGTTTTATTGCGCAAACGGAATCCTGAGTTATTTACATTCTCTGAGGTAATACTTATCAATGTTCGCCGTCTGGCTCTCTGGTTACACATACTGCTTACTCATGCAGTTTGTCTGCCCTGGAATTGATAGCAGTCCTTGTTTTGTGTAAACCCAATCGTTGATTGTTTCTGTTGTTATTGCTATCTCGACGTCTTATAAATTTTTAAGTTTGACTTTTATGAATAAGGACAGTAAGTAAAATGCTAAAATCTCGTGATCTATGTCCTTTGTCTTTATTGATATACTGGATTCGGGGGAACTCAGTGTTTTAAACAGCACTGAAAAGCTTGTAACCTGTGTTATAAGAACATTGTGGTGGTTTATTACTTCGTTTCTATATTGATGCAATGAATTATACATTTTCATAGCATGCTTTCAGTTTAATTGTAGAAAGGTCACTTTCGTTCATTTGATTTTCGGTTTGGTTTGGTCTACCGCTTAGGCTTCCGTTCAGGTAATGAAATCCATGCGATACTCTAAACAACTTGTCGATCGCCCGGTCTGCTTTCTTAAAGTTGTGGAGCGATTACCTGTTGATCGATTTTAGTCCGATTGCATGATGGTTGTGCGATAAACATGGAAGAGAAATTGGAAGACAGACAGACAATGGATTAGTGAGAATAGTTGTGGATTTGGTCACGAGAGGGTTCTGATTAACCGATCGACTGTATAGGGCTCGGCAGTGGGCATTTCATGCAGGTGTTAACCTCAACCGAAGATAAGGTCTTCAAAGGACGTTTCTTTGTCGGTCAGCTAACTCACACGAGATCATTCAAAACATGCATGCTTAATAAAAACTTCATCACCAGTTTCGGTCATGGTGATGCTGCCGCTAATTTTGTGAGATGACTATTACGGTAATGTTCAAGGTATGGAATTACTCTGCCACTGTATGTTCATTGATTAAACTGGGTGCAATGGTTGATCTCATGGAATCAATAACTACGGCAATCATCCGTTGTTGCAAACACCCCACCACTTTTGCCAGGGAAATGAGAGGGTAACAAACAATTCCTTTCAAATATGCAGAATGGGCCTATTTTTTCTAATGACAACCTACCGGACACATCGAACTATTAAAAAAACAACATTGGAATGTGTGCAGTGTAGAAAGTAGAACCCCATTACTTGCCATATAATCCTATTGATGCACTTTTGCTTGTTTCACTTGAGGAGTTAAGAATTTTAGGATATAACAACCTGAGGGAACCTTGTGTATCATTCTGGTGACTGCACTTCCGCATCGAAATGTATGCGAATGTTTTTATTTTCGGCAATGATTTAGGGGCAGTTTTCCGATTCTTACTTTCTTGCAGTCTATGTTTATGCTTATTGGAACAAAGCTTACCTGTAGGGGGTGTAGGATTGTATGCTCAAAAATGCTAACTAAAACAAACTTTGCTGATCAGCATTAAAAAACATGTGAAGGGATACAAACATTATAAGAATCGTTATGGTCATATGTCAAACTGTGTTGAGTTAGTTCAAATCAGTAGAATAATCCATCAGTTCACTGTCAGGAACATCTGAAAATATCGGATTTCTCTTGTTATTAACACATCAAACCAACAACCACACCCTGAACAAATTGATCGGTTTGTGAATAACCTTGAAATAACATGTCTATGTTCACGTGTTCAATACTATTTTAAAATCCTTTTAGTACAGACCAAGATTGGCTCACTTCACTTCTGGTTTATAAAGATGACACCAGAAAGCAAAGCCGTCTACAATGACATCTACGCCTTTCCAGGAAATGGTTCTGACACAGGTTGATGACAGACTGTATGATAGCCTACGTCTACTAAGTAATCTACGTAGAATGTTGGTGTGTATGACTCCTACACGTTGCTCTTTGGACAAACCACCTCGGTGATCCAGTTTTTAGATTACCCTAGCTTATACTGACTGATTCACCGAATACCGTAAAAACTGTCCGTTATAGAGGCTGACGTTTCAGCACGATGGACCCAATTAAACGAAATAAATTTTGGGAACGGATCAGAGAATTTGGTTGGAATCCTGAGCAGATACAATCTAACATTGGTTAATTGAGTAGTAGACCAAATTGAGAGAGAGGAAGGAACTACACGCCGTCAAGGTTTTTATCGGGTGGGATCTTTGGATGAAGCGCGTGAGGTAGGTCTCAGTAGGACGATTTACAAAGGTCTTGAGAAGGAGATAAGTGAATGTGCTTGAGCGTCTGCATATGATAAGTCGATCATGTATAATGGGTGAGTTAGTTAAATATCGGTTAACACGGTTGTCTTATGAAAATGTGAGCGAAGGTAAAATTATGGCGGCATCAGGGATATGTATAACCGGGAACCTCTAACAACAGTAAAACTCGAGTAACTCTTTTCTTTTGCGAAATGGGCCGTCTGAAAAGTCTACGTGAATGGAAACCTGCAATTAGTTTCGAGTGAGGTTAAACTTACATGAACTTAACTTCCAAACTACCTACCAGTAATTAATCATGTAGATAAAGTGAGGCTGCGATCTAAAATCGAAAATTTTCAGTCTGAGAGTCAACTAACTGATATTTCGATCATCGATCGTATGTGAAAAGTGTCAGTTGACTCATCTCACTCTCTACATGCTCTGCAGTGGATATATACAGTATTCCCAACTGGAGACACTCTTTGCAAAGACCGCTTCTGGTTTGACCTTCATACGGCTGGTTTCAACAAGAGGGCCATTTCGTAACCGGAAGTACATTACCCACGTTGATTAGAGTCGTAGACGTGAAATCTGAGACTGTTTGCCTACACTTAAAATAACTGTGAATTCTCTGGTCGGTTTCATTCGTCTGGAATAAATCAGGTTGTCTTGTTTGGACTACGCTTCTAGTCATCCATCTTGCCCATACTGTGCGAAAACGGTGGAATAAATCGTTTACGAATCGCGATCTGTTGTCACTACTGGTCCTATCCAAGAACGAACGCAGTACCATGGTCCAAATAAATTTCGTAAAAATTCTGACAATATCCATTTTGGTTTTCATGCAAAGCAGTATGTCCATTGTCTTATCTTCAAACCGTGTTCACTCAGTCGTGTGAAAAGTAAGACATTCTCGATGTCGACCACGTTAGTCACATTCCTTTTAGCCTAGGCAAGGCACAAAATGCGAATGGTTTGCGGTTCAAGGATTTAATTACACCGAACATCTGTTCGTCCATTTCTTCGGTGAGATTCTCTCTAGCCCAGATGTCACATAAAGCTTGTGTAATTAGCTTCTTGCACACGCAATTTCGCTTCAATGCTTCGACAGATCACTTGTCTAGTCTAGATGGGTTGATCAGTGATAAGATCGACAAGACATTAATTTGAGACGTCTACACCTAGAGGCAAAGTGCACCAACTGTTGAGTGTATTTTCTTGTTCCGTCATGTGAACAAGTTCGTGATTGTCAGGTCTTATAACACGGATACCGAAGCGAATTAAATTACAGCCTCCGTTGAAGGCAGTTCAGTCCAAAAGGCCGTTGAGTTGATGAGGTGGCAATGTTTGTTTGAAGGCTGGAAGCCGAACAGAGAGGTATAATGACCAAAGCTCATGTTGTTCGATATTGCTTATTGTTTAGGTCGGCCTGTAGGTAGCGTACACTTATTGCATAATTCAGAACTCGATCAAAAACTGTTGATGCAGTTATTGTCATTGCGGACTTGATCACCTGACCTCCCTTGTATTCATTCGAACCAGGGTTACACAACTTTTTCACTAATTGCCCCCTTTCCTTTTTTCCCTGGCAGTACATTGAAGTACTATTTATGTTTTTACAGAAAATAAAGCATCTTAATTCGAAAACTCACCAAACCATCCAAGAAGCGGCTGTTTCAGTCTGACTGGGGCGGATTTGGTTTCTGTAAGCTTAGAACAGAATATACTGGAAATATTGCGTGATTTTACTAACATCTGTCATGCTCTGTCACGTGTAAACTATGTTTCAAACTAGCATTCCATTACAGTAGGTCATCTCCTTTGCTACGTAGAGCTAGATTCTTATTGTTCTACCTACAAAAAACATTTAACGCTTAATGTCCTACTAACAATTAATAATAAAAGAGTATATAATATAAGAGTAAAAAACGGAATCTATTTCAATGTGATCCTTGGACCACCAAGTGAGTTATTTCGTGAAATCGGAATGATAAGCGGATTGCCTTACATCATGCATTGTTCACATGAAAGACTCAGTGGAGAAGCGTTCACTGAAAGCCAGCTTGGAGTAGTCAGCGTGGGCATATTAACAGCTTCATACCGCTTGGGCAGCAATAGTATTTGGTTCGCTATCCCAGCAGTAGAACAAGAAAACTTCTTCCGATTCTGGCCTTTAAAACTAAACTGTACTTCATCTCCAGTAAGCTCCAGGAGACCGGATACACAAACTTTCTCTTAGGGAGACACTTGAAAGTCTGTCCACCAAACCATTTACAAAATCCTGTCAAAGTTGACATGAAAGTTGAATCTGTTATCAGATGAACTTTTGAAGCTGCAGGATTCATATGTCAACACGAATCATGAAGTTACCTAATGCACACCTGGGAAGGTGGAATGATTGATACTCTCAAGCGATATTGTTATCAATGGGATTCGACGTTGAGGCTAGTATAATCTATGAGTTCCATGCCGTTATATCGGAACAGGTGGTTTATAGATCTGTACAGCAATTTTAGATCGTATATTTGAGGAACGTGGAATGCCACAGACAGGTATCAAAACAGATGGGTGATTATGCAAGTTTTACTGGTTCTTGAATTATTGTGATGAGAACAGAGTACTATCAGACCAGATTCAACAGTTACGTGGGAGAAAATTGTCGTTGTTGTGTGTTTTTACCAAACTAATCATCTAGTGGGTAAGTTGAACTAGGTTGAATTCAGCATCCGTTCAACAGTTGACACGGGGTTATTCGGTTTGTATGACAAAAGACATTGCCATAACCCAAGCAACGTAGTCGAATGATCTTACAAATTTTGTTTAGTGTAAACAGGATGGAGAGAATGACAGAGCAAAATGTCTACTGTTTTTTTTACCGCGGTCAAGCACACAGCTGAGAGCAGCTGACAACAGACTGAGCAATTGTTCTTATGATTGAAAATTTTCTAAACATTCTCGATGTTAAGTAGATAGAAGTAGTCTGGAAAAACTCTTCTCAGAAACTGGAGTTATCTAGGGGGTTAACTAGCAGGCGATAACGTTTTATGTGCGAAGATAACGCATAGATTAAACAGGACAATGCTTGTAAACATTTGGGGATGGTTTGTTCGATCCAGCGGCCTTGTCATTTTTAATCTGGAAAACCCATTACAAACTTCGGCTTTTATCTCATCAGCATTTGAGATATGCTAAATATACCGTATCTCACTAATGACAGAATAGCCAGCAACTTCGAAGGTACCTGTGAAAGCACGATTCAGTTGCCATTTTTATCACACATTGTTACCACCCTCAGATGTCTCAAAACTTTTTGAGTATTTCAATAGACTCCGATTTTTTGCTATTCGCCGATTTCGCCTAATTCAATTTGACCAGCAGATACAGTTTTTGTAAGCTTTACTTTTTCTGGATTAACTATTTTAGTGTTGGGAGATGAACATCTACCGACATGGAAACACAACGTTTCTCTGGACCATGAATATCAAAGGTAAGATTTTAGGTGATCCGTTCTACAGCTGTACCTTAGGGTCAGTGTCTGTTTCCTCATTTTCCTGCTGTTTCAGAGCAAAATACATAAATAGTGCAACTAACTGCTTCTTTAAACTGGTCAATAAATACCATTTTGCATGACTTGTCATTTAACATGACAATCAACAACGCGTTTGGCTCACATCTGGTACAGTCTAACCACCGAACCGATGATAAAAGTTTGATGTTTTTTCTCGCAATGTGCTACCTAACCGTCAACAGTCGACTCAACCTCTAATGTTAGCACAGCCAAATCGATCACCGTTCGTTTGTAAAACGCAGCTTTGTAGTGTTACAAACATATAACATGAAACTCGTTGTTTGCACGTTGCAATGGGACCAATTTTGCTAAACACAGAGAGACTTTGTTGGATGTCTCGATGAGTCTACGTAACTCGAACTATTCTACTTTGTCTGATCTTCGACTGGCGACATGACCTATCTTGAATACCCACGACCAACTTCATATAGTGTCACGAACAGGTGATTATTATATTACGATTACCTGAAAACTATTGAGAACACTTGTTACTCATAAAAGATGGTCTATTACTTAGGGGGTGAACGTCATATAATTAATCATAGCTTTTGTATTTACATGGAATTTCTAACGAGCTCCTTTCGAATAGATATCACAAACCAGAGTTTATCTCTTGTTAGAACTCTTCGGCAAGTCTCGGTGATTTAAATTTGATAAGAAATCCTAGTCATACTGTCATCAATTAGAGTTTACAGGATAGTTACTATATCTCTTATTTAGGGATAGTGTAACCTGTATAGAAATAGCAAGTGAAGATGACGAAACGTTTAATCATGGTAATCCGATCGTGGCTGATCTGAAGTCGATGGTACAATGGTTAACAATGCCAACTAGTGAGAACATGAACAGCAGTTCCAGTTCCGGTTTTATCAAGTATGTGCATTACTGAAGAGCCCTAATGAACGTCAGACGCTATTCTAAGGCTTCTTTTTGAAGGGAACCTGTTACAAAATCTTTATGAACACAAGTGTGATATAGAACCATCAACGGTGTTCAATTTACATTAATCAAACCAGTTACTGTTCACCACTAGTAAACTAATTCATTCATTCATTTGAGTCACAAAATTTTTGAAAGTGTTCTGGAAAAGTTGGCACAACCAGACGTCGTTGAAAGCACAGTCGGTCTTTTCTGGCTAAGTTGCCCGACCGGGTGCATTGGAACTGTTTTAAAGAGATCAGTGTTGAAAGTGAATTCAACGTGTCCCACATCGCAGAAGTGCCGAAAATATAAACTGGGTATAAAATGTAATGAAAACGTATATAGGTGGTCAGCTTGTAAGCACTGTAATTTGTTGCTTGTCAAAGCGGGCGTTAACTTGTTTTTTTTGTAAAACTGATTTCCCATGTGCGCCCTCTAGATAATGTCTTCTATTATTATTGATGAGTAGTCGGGGATTTGGTCAATTTTTTGGAGTCGAACATCATTCACACTTGATCAGAGTCTTCGCATTCAGATAAACTTTCCAGCCAGCCTCTTTCGAAAAAAAGCATTAGACTCGAGTTCTGACCTGTCTAGGAAGTCCTAATCGCGGGGTCATCGACTGAAATTAACAAGACGTTTACTGTGTCTCTTCTCGAGGCGATCGGGCAAACTGATCATTACACACAGACGAAAGTGGTTGAACGTTCACACGTTACAATTCGATCGTTCCTAATGTGAGGTTAATGGCGAAGTGGTCAACGCGGTTGCCTCATGAACAGCGTGGTCGGAGGTCCAGTCCCGGCAGTGGCAAGAATATGCACTACTGACGAGTTGCTCTATCCAGAGTGAAAATCAAGTCTAGTGCTTCTTTTCGAAAGAAGCTGGATGGAAAGTCTATGGGAATATGACAGCTGCGATCAATTATGGATGATATTCAACTTGAAGTCCCTTATTATTAGGGTTTTCGATTGTGCATACGCAAACACTTTCGCGAGGCATGTTTTCCTGGATGTCCATGTGCTTGTTTCTTATTGGTTCGGAAGCAAATGGATGTTTGTTAACCTCTTTCACTTCACATCAGTCAAATGGATTAGTTGTGCCAACGGTCATCAGTTGACATCTCAATGAGGGATGTGAGTTCGTAAATACTCACTCATCTTTCCGGTGTTGTGACCTTATCTAATTTGAAGGAAAAGTCTTTAAATTAGTTGGCTGCTTTATTGTGCTTTCATTTTCATGAATGACTTCAGTACAAATAACAATCCTATGGTGTGCAAAACGCAATTGTGAAATGCTTGATAGTATTTGTGAATTGTGCCTAGGACAATTATGTTGTTAGTGCGTAATCTGACTAGTGTGCTCAGCCTTAAAATAGACTTGCTGTGTGTCTGTCTGAAGACATTTAAAATTTCTTGATCAGCTGACAGCAGTGTTGCTCGTTTTATCGGAAAAACAACGATGTTCCTTTCACCAAAATGTACTCGGTCACTTTGTCTGACAGATGGCTAGTTTTCGAATATTTGGAGAGCCATTTATTACTCCTTGTTCTACCACCATAACATTAGAAGTCCCTGACAACATCTGTGATGCAGAGATCTGACTGTGGCTAAACTTTAAAGTGTGGTGAATGGGCCATATATAATATGAGATCAGTAGTGCAGTAATCAACGACGTTGCTGCACGCTGAGGTAGCCTGAGTTTTATTCAAGTTTGTTTTAACCAGAGCTTTGAATTTTGTTGCTGCTTTCAGTAGGTCGTTCTGTTTTTTGTCTTTATTCATTTCATTATTACTAGAGAATTCACGGAAAGTGAGGCATTCAGCTGAATTTGCAATGCCTCATCTAAAATTCACCAGCTCAGTACATGTGAAATGATGACTACCGTTCATAATTTAGAACTAGGAATTGGATTCTTGAATTTCGTTGGAGAAGGTTCAGTAAAATGAAACGAACTGTTTAGGTGATTGTCACTATAAAGCAGCTGATGAAGAAGATAAACCAGTGAATGGACGTACGACGACAAACAGCATGAAACTTGTTTTAAATCCAATGAATCGGTGTAAACTTGAAGATGTCAAAGTTGTGTTGACGTTGAATGCTTAGACTGATGATGTCGCCGATTTCATTGTTCAGAGGAAAATCCAGAACCGAGGCAAGCAAATGTACAACATTTTGGGTGGCGACTGGTTGCTGGAGTTGAAGACACCCCATAATAAGGATTGACTTAAATTGTCAGAAACAGCGGATCCCAGCAGCCCGAGGATCACAGTTCATTCAAGTGTCAGTTAGATCATTTGTACCATTTTCTATGTTGAAGGTGGGGGTGTTAATTGGCCATTTGTCATGCAAGATAAAGTCACTGATGCCTACTACGGTGGCTTATCACGCTGGTTGCATAGGTCAATAGGGAGAAAACGCAAATGAAGTTTGAATTCAGTTGTCTTATTGTTTTACAGTATTGCCCCAACGCACAGGATTGAGTGTCAGAAAAAGCCACTGAAGAATGTGAATTCAAGAATGTTCCTCTTCCTGTTTGTTTTCCTGGTTTGACTCTGTCTGACTATCATCTGCTTCTACAGTTAATGTGCGATTTGAATGATAAGTAGTTTGTTTCCAATGAAATGGTAAAATCGAGTGTGGAAAATCAGCTTAACATGTGGGACAAAACGTTTATTTTATTGGTTCTGAACAGTTGCGCGAGTCATGTGAAACGTAGGTTACAATTCGTGAACATTCTGTTGCAAACTAAAAGGGTTGTTATGCAATCGATACGTTGTAATCTACATCAAACTCAAAGATTTAATATTTCATTTAGAGAAGATCTCTTCAGCACTTATCAAGATATTACGTGAAGAGAATCGATATATGGCTGAGAATAGAGAACAAAGCTCAATCGGTATCACCTTATAAGTGTCCAGTCGTTGCTGATTAAATTTATAGAAGGTCACCAAATGGACTACCTCTATCTGACCAAATGGTCAAAGCAGCCTGCTGACAACAAAAGCGTTTTTGGCGATTTAAAATTCAACCAAGTCATCTAACTCACTCTGTAACGGTTAAACCTTTGTCTTTAAGCTTATCCTTGGAAAAACTAAAATAATATTCCACAACAGACTTGGCAGTCTCGAATTTTACCTTCTATCTGAACTTTTAATGTAAACCTAAAGATGGCTTTGTACTTTTCATCACAGAAGGCACTTAGTTCTTTCACGTGGTTTTCTGCGTAAGCAAATGTATCTACTGTTTCTAGACCTGATTAGCATAGTAGTTGACTAAAGTATTTTCCAGTTCAACTGTCATTTGGTGAAGAAGGAGAAAAGTCAGTCATAAAAAATTAACCACAAAACTGTATGCCCTACCTGGATTTCACTTCGTTCACTTTTTGCTGAGTTGTTTGTCAGAGAACAAAAAATTACAACCCAACCATCCAAACGAAAAACCTGTTCACCTTTCTGCATCTGGCTTATTGGCTTCCCGAAATTTGGCATCGACTGGGAACGGACAAGCGGACAAGCAAGAACTGTTGTGACCGCAAAAGACGCTTGACTTGAGAATCCGTTTATTGCGCAAACGCCCGTATAGGTCATGTCAAAAATCAAACCACAAACGCATACACTCATTTGCAAGTTAGACATGCATTCACATACATCGTTATCATTCGCCTTGGTGGAACTTCTGCCGTAGCGCGTACACACTATTTCGATAGTCTCTTCTTGTCCTCCGTCTTCCTGGCGTTCGCAGCTTGCTCTTTTTGTCCTGAATGTCGCTTGTGGGTAATACACTACTTGTGACTTGTATACTACTCACAACGAAACTGCCTATCATACAACAGAACTAATCACCATTACCAACAACATGTTTGACTCAGGGGCTTAACACAACAAGTTCACATGAGAAAATATTTTTCATAATGACTTGACAAGCGGTCATTAATGAACCGGTGTCAGGTTCCAACTAATAAACCCGTTTTATGGCTGCCTGTATTGATTATGGGCTCGAATATTGTTTGTTTCAATGGCCACATGAAGCTCTCTCAGTCAAAGGGTTCTTTGCTAAGAAGTTTGAAAACGCCAGTGGTATCGACATAATTTAAAATGCTGACTCTTGTTTTCTTTAGTCTTTTAAAAGGCAAAACGGTAATGTCCTAAACGCATTCTAATTCTAGTCTGACCTCTACATTGTTAGGTTACCCTGAGTTAGAAGAGATCCATTTTCGAAAAGTCTGGAGTTCGGCTGGATTCGAACCAGCGACAGAAACACCATGCCCAAACGCGGCAAGCGCTCTACCAGTTGAGCTACGAAGCCACGCCGAAAGCTCAGAAATTTCACATTTGGACCAAGTTACCCACCCAACCAACTGTGTCATATGGAATCCACCAACGCCACTGATGAGCATTGACATTGAATTACTGATAAGTAGTTTGGCAGATTCTGTTGCTGGTTCGAATCCAGCCGAAGTCCAGACTTTTCGCTATTGCAGGATTATCTTTAGCTCAGTCAGAATGAGAACTCTGAAGACCACCTGCAAGAAGTCATAATCTCATCCCA
>JTDE01002666.1:64666-93623 GCA_014338405.1 Paragonimus skrjabini miyazakii
AACAACTGTTTTGTTGCTATTGCTATTCATACCACTACCTTACAGTCGCACTCTAATTTGGTCGAACTATACATATAATTCTAATATTACAATATTACTGTGTCGAGTGTTTTTGAGTGAATCATTCCACTTGTTAATTATTTGTACCGCAAACTTACGAGTACATAAAGCCAGTCAGATACTTTCTGTGCGATAGATGATGCATTTGTAAGTACAATAATAGACGTCAGAAGTCTTTCAGATCCTCAGTGCAAGGCTTCTTAGTAGTTATGGAGTGAAAATTTATCTTGGTTGTCAATAACATAACCGTATTTAGTTATATGCGGAGATGAACACTATCGCTTGTTTCAATATCCCACATACAGTTCAACTTTTAATCATCGCCTACTACGGTCAACAATCACCTGATCGAACCCTGATGCGGTAATCGAACAGATGTGCACCTCACTAATGTAACAAATGCGTCAACGATCTAATCAACAACTTTCGATAAAACCAACTCATGTTAAATGAAAGTCATCGTGGTTTTATCCCATTCTGGAAGAATCCAGGAGGACCAATCATCGTGGACACACGACCATGATGTGCAGTACAGTTTAACACTATGTACCAGCTTTTGTTCAATAACGAATGAAAGGTTATTTCGGAAAAAAAACAAAAGAATCCAGTTTCGTTTCTACTTCAAGCCACCCATAGTGTTCAGTTTCGTCAAGATAGGCGTTTGAATCAGTACATCGTTTACCGAGTCTATGAAATCTATGGTTTCCACTTAATTGAGAAGACCCGATCAGAAGGTCATCAGTCGGAGATAAGAGAACAGCTATTGTGTTTCTATTTTGTCTGAAAGAACAACCGGAGTAATACCTGAGAGCAAACGTGGTTGAACTTTTGGGTGTGACATATGGATCACTCTTAACATGCAATCAACGGTGCACTGGTCAACACAGTTACCCAACGAGATCGTCAACCGGAATTCGAGTCTCAATCGTGACAAGGATACACACTACTGATATGTCCCAGTGATAAATAAATTTCTATCTAATGCCTCTCTTCAAAGCGATCTGCTAAGTAAGTTTAGTGTGAATGCATAGACTGCACTCAACTCTGAGTGTTATGCAATTTATATCAATCAGATCTTGGCTATTTATTAAGCAGTATATCTCTGACGAATTTTAACAAAACCATAAGAAAAGTTAACGCATGAATCATTTTTTGGATTACGATTTTGTGCCCTGTTATACACAACTGAATCATAAAACAGTGTAGCTTTAGTGGGATACAGATGAATTCAAAAAAGCCACATACAGACAAATGGGTCCTGTTAAGCTGTTCACTATATCTAACTAACGTGTTAAGACAAAAATTTTATGACCATATAAAAGTGGATTGATATACTTAGTTGATAAGGCTTCTGCTATTCATAGGGCACATTATTCAGTACGAGAAACAATGACAATACCAATTAAACTGCTGTTCTCAAACACGTGCCTGAATGGTGAACAGAATGGACTTCAATCTTGTGAATAGAGTGGCTCAATCATTCCGACTACTTGGATTTATAGCCATATACTCACTGATGCAAAAACATTAAGACAACTTGATTTGTTCATCGTACAACACTCATCGCAACTATGAGGGAAAATGTCATATCATGAGGTGCGACTAGAACTTCAGTGTGGTCAACACTAATCGTGTCATGCTAGATTTCGTTTGGAGACGCGTGCTGAAGCTGTACCGGCTACGTAAATTAACCTGTCCTTATGCCCTCGTTCGAAGCTCGATTCGATTTTCTCGTTGTTCGGTAGGCTGCACATGAGGTAGCAAGACATATGTAGTGATAGACGTCCATTTGCTTGTAAATGTGCTTATTTGTTCTCTGCTACAGCTATTGATATTTTTGACTGAATTATGTATACTTATTTGATTATAATGTACAGAATAGCCGTCGGGAATAAAGTAAGGTGACTGTGTTTATAAAAGATGTTACATCTTCTGCGATCCCGTGTAAATTAAATTGTTGCACACATCTTGATTTCGAAGTTATTTAACATATATTTTAAGCAGCAAATCAGGCACACAATCACGATTGATAATCGACCTAATTGTAACTTTATGGACACAAAAATTGTAAACATTTTGGCAGGTGACTGTTTTTGTAATAGGTTCAACGTTGACTTGTAAATGCAACTGTTTTATGATGGGGATCGAACGAACAACCTTTTCGGACGGCATTTTTTTGCAGGACAGATCCTTTATACCGGAGGTATTAGTGGTGAATGACACGTGGACAAACTGATGCACCTGACCCGCAATATGTGATCTAACTAGAAGGTTATCTCAAAATAGGTATTAATCTACTCAGTCTGATCGTGTCTAACCTAGTAATATAGTTCTGACTAGTCACAAGTTTACCCTGAAAACCAGTCTAGCGAAATTACTCACTTGGGGCGTATCACTTGTGCGTTATACACACGATTCGTAATTCACAAATATGAAGCAGGTTTTCGTTCAACCTAAACTATTCAGGACAGTTTAGTGGCTATGACAGCCCATAAACCAATTGTTAGATCGACAGACTGAATCAGATGGCAGCCGGGATTGGTTGAAAAATAGGGGAGGGGGATCGAATAAATAGTTGATTGGCCTAGACGTAAGAACACAAACAAAGACGAAGTCTATGGTGGTCACAGTGGGCACGGGAATGTGAAACAGATTTGTTGAATCGTCAAAATGCGCGTGGTTTTGTCTCCGCGTCACACCCGCTGGACTTCTGCCACCCTGTCTATATTCTCAAGCTGGACGAATAGTCCCCTACCTGAGCTAACAGCTTTACACTGGTAGAATGGGATAAGAAACCGGTTAATGCCTGGGGGGGAACTGCTCGAGGCATGACCGAGTTACCTAAACGAAACGTGTAATTTGTGTGTGAACGTAAGCAAAGGTGGGGAACAAAAAAACAGCGTTTTCAACGTACCCTAGTAACACAAGCACGATCGGGGTGTCAACCAGATGGACGATGTGCTGCAGTAACCAAGTGAATTTGTCTTCCTAACCAGAAACGGAAAGAAAGATATACAGTGATGTAGGGAACTGTCTTCAAACTGAAGGTCATGATTGTTTGCCACAGAAAATGTTGCCCACGATTAACTGTGAGTGTTACCGGTTGCTTGTTCGATTATGATGCACAGAACCTGTTTAGTGCGACTATATCTCGTCTTATGTAAGTAAGTATTAGTAGCGTTCATAGTTATATGAGCATCAATGTTGTCCGTTATTCCATTGCAGTTAGCAGGCCCGTTCTTGTCTCCTATCAAGGTGATCAGACAAACAGGCAATCGGACAATCTAGGCATTATTAGCAAGACAGCATGATTGTGCGTTTGTATTTGCTAACTTGGTGGTGCCTATCGTAAGACAAATGGCGCAGTAGTCAACACGGTTGCTTCAGGAAAGAGCGATCGGAGTTCTAATCTTGGCCGTAAGGATATGCATCAATGGCAAGCTATAACAAGAACGAAACTCGAGTCTAATGATTCTTTTAAAAAACAGTCGACTGAAACTCTGTGTGTATGCAAAAGTTGTGATCAGTTATGATCAACGTTCAATTAATATACTTCTTACTTTCATTCAGCATGCTGTCATCAAAATTGATCCGAGGTCACGCCAACGTCAACTGAAGCCCTGCCGATTTACTCTATCTGGTTACACTAGAACAACTGTAAGAATACCTACTCTGTTTCGCTCGTGCGCACGTGGATTTCTCTAGTCATGACGCCCAGTTAGTGCAGTGGGGCGTCCATTCACACCCCTTGCCAACACACAGGTGTTCTTTCCGGAGGCATATTCTCGGATAGAACAACACTTATAAAACTTCGGCTTGTAGTGTATGGAGGACAGTGATCGGTTGGCATCCAATCCAGTTTCTTCACCTGATTATTGAGTTATAGAAAAAGCAGTAGCCCCTAACCTATTTTAACCTGGTTTTGCATGGATTTGACACTCACAATCAATTACACTATCAAATCCCCTTTTTTGTTTTTGTTTTGGCTAGGTGGGGGCTGATGATGAAGCTGACTCACTGATCATTTAGATACAATCTAGAAATAACTAGCATAAATACTCTTAACATCCACAATGATTCACGCACCCCATTGGGGATTAGAAAAATGACATCACTAACTCGCAAGTATATTATTAACTAAAGGTCTTGGCATCTGCCATTGGTGTGGTAGGATTTAAGGTTGAGTTTCACCGAGTAGGCATAGCTGATGAATGAGAACAAAATCGAAACCGGATGTGTACTGTCAGCAAAGTTTGACCACCAAACACATACCATTTATATCACCTCACTGTCTAACTTACTACTATCGTGTGACAGACTGAATTGTTGCATACTACTTGCAAGTGTCCTTGTCACCTGTTTTGATCTGTGTACACTAATGAGTCTGAAATGGATTTGCAGTCAGTCGCTTAGTATGTTGCATTATATTGTACGCGTATGCTTATCTATTATATAGTTTGTCGTGTTGTAGGCAGTTTTGATACATTGTGTCCTGTAGCACCCAATTACATAAAGTTGTGATGTGCCGAAATATACTGTGCTAGAGGGCTGTATTTAATAGAACGACTACCAACAAACGACTAGACTTAAAGTTGATGAATACAGTCGTTTCAAGAATCGCTTCCCATATATGCTTACAGATGCGTCATCCGTATTTTTCCTCTATCTGTCTCCGCGTGGTTACCTTCTCTGTTGCAAAACGTCAAGATGTTCATGTCAACTTGATGCTCTGTCTAATCAATCAAGTCAAAGTCAGCTGACTAGTTCAGATGTATGATACCACCGTCTGCTGTTGGCTGTTATTAGCAGTTACTAGACTTTACTAATTTTTACACGAGAACAAGAGACGTTATCCATTATACGTAGTCTGTAATGTATTTTAGTTGTCTCCCTCCTTCTAGGTTCTTTCTTACACTAACCGCCACATGATTTCATGTTCATCGACGTGTATTCAGAGTTTACAATAATCATATGCGAACGTTCAACCACTTTCGCCTTTGAGTAATGATTACATTGCCCGATCGCCTCGAGTGGAGACACGGTAACTGTGCTGTTAACTCCAATCAATGACCCCTCGATTAGGACTGCTCTCCAAGTCGAAATAACACAAATCCTTAAGTTTTTGAGCCCGGTTATGGGAAGGATATGCACTAATGAGGGGTTGTAATGAGAGCAAAACTCGTGTATTGTTTCTTTTCGAAAGGGGCCGACTGGAAAGTCTGTGGGAATGTGACAGCTGCGATCAATTGTGGGTGATGTTCAGTGTATACGAACATCGAACTTTCGTACTACCCATCAGCTTATAATAAGTTGGCGGTGTGGAGTAAATGATGGCAGGACAGTCTGGGCAAACGCGGTATGCACTATAATAGAGAAAACGAAAATAGCTCACCAAAACCTTGGAGCAAAATTCGAAGACTCGTCATTCAAAGATCAGCACAGATGGCAATCAATAGTCTTCAGCTGGATCAGCAGCCCTTTTGATTGGAAACTTCTTTCAGAATCTCGCATTAACAACAGATTGTCAGAGAGTTCTTAGTGTTAAATGTGACACCGCCATGACACAACAAGCTGGTAACCCTGTGAAACTCAATGTTTGCGATGAAGTAATCGCAGGTCATCAGTCAAAATCTTCTATTTAAAGTCCACAGCAGTAGGGCTGACAGTAAGGCAGATATTGTACATCTAGACTGTACTGTTTTTAGAAGTGTAGAAGACACGGGAACAAGGTAAGTCACCGCGACCCAAAGCATATAACGACAAAAATTTCACTATTATGACTTTTTAAAAATCGTAAACTCAGTACCTGCTTCCTGTACCGTTCAGATCGTCCTCAAGCCCAATTTTGCTTTCCGACACAGATATATCAAAGCCAAGGCTTACGATACGCTATGCGGACTACAGGTGGAAATCACCCTAGACGTCACCATCACGTTTCATTTACTGTGACGCGCCTTCAGTCGACCACCATGCGCGTCATTGAAGCGCGTTGCGCACACTTTTTCAGGTGGAAGGATGCACCTTTCCGATTAATAAAGATTAGATCCATTACTGGAGGACCGGCAGATGCTTTTTACCGCGACTGCAACTTCACTCTTCTTGGCTTGACTGCAGGAACAAACTGTCACGTGTTAGACTACCGAATCGGGAAAACCGGAACAACAGTAGTCTGGTTGGCAATAGGCAATCTCAGTTTAATGAAGAAAAAACAGCACATTTATAGAGAGAAAACAGTATTTACGACTGCTATTAGGTGACAAGGGTTCTTGCATTTCGATTGGTCACTTCGGTGCTACGTTCCACGACGTTACATTGAACAACTGATATGAGCAATCTGATATGCATTTAAATAGCAGCCGATCGCCCTTTCTGATTGCCTGGCGTCGATCGACTACAGTTTCGTCCGCAGTAGCCTGTGTGTGAACTGTGACTGGGTAAACCTTCTCCAATCAAGAAGCAGCTGCAGTCCAATCTCATTAAACAGACCCAACTTGTTCAACTTCTCCTTCAGCAAGGTATTTGACTACACAATAGTAGCAGACATGTTGACAACTTCAATACCGATGCATATGCATTATAAGCTGTTCACATCTAATGCCCACGGACCGGACCATGCTGTCATTTCGGCCGGTGATGAAGTCTTAAGCGATGCGATGATAATGGTTCCAGTGAGTTTAAAGATTGACTGTTCGACAGACAGGGCATGCGTTTCCAGAACGGTCTCCATCATCATGGTGAATGTTAGTCAATTGAATCCCCGGGTAGCGAATTGGAAAAATGGGTCAGTCGTCCAGATTCCTTGCTTAGTTCCTGTCTGCTCGTTACAGATCGCTTGGTTGTTCCGGAAAACTTTATCTCAGACGAGAGTATAAAATGTACGTCGGTACAGTTTACTGAGCTCTACAGAGCCGGATATTCCGTCTGTCACACCATCTTCAAACTGGTGGTGATTGCCAAGCGAGTTCTTTTGTCCAGTTCTTACATCTGCACAAACTCAAACCATTAGGCCATATACTATGAATGCCAGGTAGTCATCTGCCACACCGAGCACTCTGCCGATGCTGCGGCCAGAAAAGCGTAAGGTACGAGGTGGACAGATGATGACCTAGCGTCTAGAAATAAAGTCGTTCATTGAGGGGCGGACCACGGTAGGTTAGGCTCGTCTCCCGAGCTGGGGATCTCATAACTGAGAGTGAGTGGTTGGAGACGTTAAGTGAGATGGCAGCTAACTGGGTTCAATGGTGTAAATTTTATTGTTGTTTGACTAGTTTGTCTGTGAACTGAGTACCCTTATTGACGCGAGGCAATGATAGTAGTAAGGAACTTATGTTGCTGACTACGCACCACTTTCACTTGTAACTTGATTGTAGCAAGGTGTAGGCACCCTGATGCTGGATGTTTGAATATAAACTTAGATATATTTAGTAGTTAGGTCTCTTCCCCTTCCTTTATGTCTTTTCCTTCTTCCTGATGACGAAGCTTCCTTCAGATGATTAAGAACTCTTGGTCAACACCTTTATTAGTAAGCTAACAAAAACTGTTCAGACAAAATTTATTTAAAAAATAGGTGTTAGATTAACCAAATTAAGCCGAGAAGATTAGTCACCAGTTGAACTGTAAACAACCGAATAGTGCCCCTGCAGGCGGCCCTTGCAGACTATTAATTTTTGACAGATTTTTCGAACATATATGGAATAGATTGTACACTAGTTCTCACCTGCAATATATTTATGCCGTAGTTCATCCCTTATTGCAGTGACCTTCCGATGGCATATACTCATAGTTTATAAAATTCATATTTTATCGTATTGTTGTAACCATATTTGATCAGACGTCCTTGAAAGCCGCTTTCATTAAAAAATATGCTTTCTGTAGTGTTTTCAGTTACATAATGCACTTTGGAATGGGTCACGTGCTACTGTAAATTCAAGAACTTTCATTATGTTGGATTTTATTGGATTATTTGACGAATGATAAAATCGATGCTTAAGATTATGGTGTTTTCACTGTCTTATACTTCATTCTACTAATCTCGCGTAACTGCTACATCAGACCACACTGTACATCTTTGTTTAACTTGATAAAAAATAAACATAACACGTTTGAATAAAACTCTGCTACATGCACACGTGAGTTCTTCCTTCAACGGTCGGTAATTGGTAGCCAGCTACAACATTTCATTATCGGATTGAATTTCAACTCCAGCGCTTCGCACCATCAATTACGGTTTGGACACCCCGGATACCTCCCTAATACCACTGAACATTTCGTGAACACTGTTCATTCTCGATGAGTCCAGTCCTTGATTTTATTTGTTATTTTACATCAAGGTTTAATGTAATTTATTCATTTTTTCCCCACTCCAAGATGTACAGCCAGTAGGTGACATATTGAGTTGGTGGTTCTGTTATGTTCAGAGTCAAACACTGTTGTGTGACTTAAGTCGAAACAGAATGACTGAGATGACTTTTTTTCGAGTAAAGCCGGTGAGATAATGATAACATTGACCTGTGACACTCCGGACTTTCTATAAAATGATCAGATTGCATAGAGTCGATTCCAAATTTCAAGGACTAAGCTTATATTGACAAATACCACGGTGTCTAATATGGGGGGATCGAACCGTATTAGGACTACAACTATGGTATGTAACCTGACCAACGGAACGCTCTCTCTGAAGTTCTAATTCTCTCTAGAAAATTCGAGGGACCGGACAGAAATATCCACCTTAAGAATTGGCTGTCGTTGAGGGACCCTCACAAAATAGGCTATTCTGGAGAAAATATGCAGATTTCAATCCATATTCTGATAATCCATTTGAAGGAAGGACGAACGAGTGAAACACAACACTGCCTTCATTATGAAAACAAATATTTTTTCATTGTTTGAAGGTTCATCCGGAAAGTTACTTCCGATGAAAACAGTGTTTATCTCACCAGCACGAAGTCTAGACAAAGGTCCTTTCCACAATTACACTTAGTAGTGACGATCTTTTCAAAACTATTTCGGTTCCTGGAAGCCATCTGAAAGAAAACTTCACTTGGATACTGCTAGGTACTTTTCCGTACATATCAGTTCTTATAACTGAGAACAATTTTGCCAATTATACAAACAATTTCGCGGAATTTTGATTTAAGCATATGTCCAGTATCTACTCCAAAGTATATTCGACCCTTAATCAGATCAGTATTAAGTTGAACATCACTCACAATTGATCATAGCTGTCGCATTCCCATAGACTTTCCGGTCAGACCCTTTTTAACTGCAAAAGCAATAGACTCGAGTTTTGCTCTCATTAGATCAGTTCATCAGTAGTGCATATCATTGTCACGGCCGGTATTAGAAATCAGGCTACGCTTTGATGAGGCAACCGTGTTGACCCTTGCGCCATTAATCTCACATTAGGCACGATCGAATTGTCATATCTGAACACTCGAGTCTAGTGCATCTTTTCGAAAGAGGTCGGCTGGAAAGTCCATCTGAGTATGAAGGCTGCTAGTGGTGTTCAACTTGAAATTAGCCAAATCCCCGATTATTCACATGTAAGTTTTAAAAAGTCCTCAAAGAACACAAACTTTCTCCTTGATTGGTCTGGTATCGATAGACGTAATAAAGAAGAACCAGTAGATTACCACATCAGAACCGACTCAGTTAGTATATTTGGAAAAGATTTCATCGCGTCAGTTTATATCTTATCTTCGCCACTCCCGTTTCGCCCTACCTACAGCCAATGATTACTGACGGAAGCGCGCTAATGTCAGACGGAGTAAACAGCGTGAGTTGACGTAAGTTGATACAGTTTGACAACTCATAAGTGCCAGCGCTTATCACTGGCGCAGCAGAATTTAGCCCCATTGTCAAACAGAGATAAACAGTAGCGTACCACAAAACACTCGACCCGATATCTAGAATATTAACCGAGATGCTTAGTCGGATGAATGAACCTAGAGTGGTTCGTGTGGTACATCAACCCATCGGTATGCCATTTTCATGAACATAAAACGCGTAAAAGAACGGGCAATTCTCAAGATAGTTTGACAGGAGGAATTCGGTTGACAGCGGAAGAACCTATTACTAATTTCGAGAGTAGTTTATCGTTCGAGCTAAGAACTGTGCATTTTATTCGCACATACTAGTTAAGTTTTGATGGTCTATCCGAAACGTTTTCATTTTACATACTCGTCAAAATGTTAAGACCCAAATCCTTGCCTTGTCATTGAACATACTGTACGAGAACACAAAATTCAAAACGTTGATAATTCAAAATAACAGTTAACATAACCTCTGATGAGCAGTAGAGGATTTGGGTAGATTCAAATGGCAAGGATAAGTACCACTGATGAGCACCAACAAGAGCGAAACTCAAATCTAATGCTTCCTTTCGAAAAAGGCTGGCTTGAAAATATATATCTCGGTGCAATAGCTGAAATCAAATATGAATGTTAGCATAATCTAACGTGAAACCACAAATATTTTAATCGTGATGGCGCATCTACATCAACCTAAAACACTAGACAGAAAATGATTTAGAAAAAATGTTTGGAATCCAAATTTTTGGATAGTGGAATTGTCGTTCCATTCCTGCCCAACTTCCTACTTTCAACCCGATCTCCTCATATTTTCTACTTTGGCAAGGACCTGGTTATCTTCTGTGTTGCATTTTCCAATTCAACTTCCGTCTTTATGAAGAAACTTCCCACCTCACTGTGTATTGTACTCACGCCATGCTTACACTTGACATGAAACGAGTCCTACCTGGTACGCACAGCCTTATCTCATCCGTCGATGGCTCAAGGAACTCAACAGAATGGCATACTGTGGCTTTATTTTCCTCTCTCTCCTCAAATCGAATCGGATATCGTGAATTACTCCCGGCTGCCTTGCATTATTCAAGTCTACAGCCTACTATATGGTTGAAACTACTTTTTAAACACACCTGTGCTTCAAGGGAACCGGTTTCTCTTCGTTCCACGCTCATAATACACCTATGACCTACAGGTGAGAAGCTGATAACCGGGTTTAGAAACAGCAGTCCTAATCCTGCCGAAAACATACGTTATCTGTCATTTGGATCGGATTGTCAAAGATGTCCTTTAGTGTAGAAGGCATGGCTTGTCGAGTCCTATAGGGATTAATTTGCTCTAAGGTCCGCATGACTTTTTCGATCTCGGCGTAGTATTCAATATCGTGTCCATTGACCACATCCACTATCAGCAACAATATTTATTAGATCAACTACTGCTGAAGAATCATAACATTTCGGTATGTTCTAGATAGTAGTCCATGGATGAGTCTGTCAAACAGCGGATCCACGAAAATCTGTAACTGTGAAAATGTAGAGAGTTCCTGTGAAAGTTAGGTCAAGTGGTTTGATTCTCTTAGAAACCTAGCTGTGATATCATGATATGAACATATTTATCTCATTGGTGGCTTTCTACCTCTGACTAGGAATACTTTACTATGTACGAATTCATGATTTACAACATTCTCAAACATCTTTCATACTATATTCAATCATTTGATGTGAGGAAACAAATGATCGGAACTCAGATTGTTTTAAATGTAGGGCACACGCAACAGATAAGACAGTGGTATATTATATGGGTAATTAACAGACTGAGTAAAATAATCCATACAATTTATAACATTTTTCGATCGAACTTTTCCTATCCACTGATAACTGCAGTCATAGTACCCTAGATGAGCAGTTCTCAACGTTGAAAGTCATCAACATTGCAATAAAAATCTAATTTGATGTTTACCACCCAGCAACCTGATTACTAAACTACTGTTCCGATAACCATAATCACATCCGGTTTGGACAGTGCTAGTTTGTATCGGAAACAAGTACTTGGCAGTAGGAGCATTTCCCGGTGCTCTCTTCGGTCGTCTGATGTGAGCACGCAAACAGTTTGAAATGAAAACAACACTGTATTGTTCAGTAGAACCTCAGTAATAGCTCGGTGATTAGCTGTTGGACATGTAGTTTTGATTAGTTTTGATTCGAATTCGACGGGGGTTTCCTACATTTGAGCAGTCAGTAAATATATTGTACGTAGACAACAAAGTGCAGATCCATGTAGCGGCCATTGTTTAGCACGTTCACTGAGGTACTTCTGATTAATTGGCGCGATTAACGAATATCCCCTCGTCATTAGTCACTCTGGAACGCATTCATTTACTCGAGATTGAAATACTCTATCGATTATTGCTTGATAGGATATCCCTCTGAAACCACATGACTTTGCGATCACTTAGGTATGTACACTCTGTAGACTGAATCAAGTAACGTATGTATGTTCCAATTTTCGTAATGTTTCAGAAGGCAGTAAATTGATGTGTAATCCCATTTACTGTCCCCATTCTCAAAGGCGTTAGAAAGAACTGCCTATTTGGTTCTTACAGTAGATGCATCTTATACTGTTCGTCATCACTCTGGCTAAATTCACAAATATTGAAGATAGTGAGACTCTTTTTGTTCTACCAGGTTGTCTTGGCTGTTAATTCATCCTCTTTCTGCTTGCCAGTATTGTTGAACATTCAATGGGTTGTTCCAACTTGCTAGGTCATATAAAGGCTGCTAGCACATACAAATGTGGCCGAGACGTTAATATTATCAGCAATCATCAGTCTCGTCAGTCACGGTGTCTGCAAGAACTGTCTTTTTGAAAGGACATGTTCGACTTGTTGGCTGATCCATCGCACAAAACTGCTAGTCGGAACCATTCCCTTCTCCAGGATGATATAGAATGGTAAGAATCGTCCAGGTGACTAGACCATGGTAAACCCGTGGGATCCGACACTTGTCAGGAACAAACACGGACATTCTTCCATATAAGTGTCGGCTGCAACTAAGTATGAGACGACCAGAACCATTGGTATGTTAGTGGATAACATTTCCCAATTTTCCTATCATGTTGCTGACCGGTTGTCAGTTAAGATGTAGCAGGCGAACAGAACATTCGCCAACTTTCGTCAGCATCGCTTATTTACGGTGCATATAGAGATGAAGCTTTTTCTGAGAATTTGACGGTATACTCCTAAATGACTTAGTATCTGCTCAATCAATCTGCTGAGTTAAATTACGAGTGGATACCTGAGGAATTGACAGCACAAACAATGTAACATTCTTCACCATTCCTTCCGTTGTCACTTTTCTTATCGTAGTCAACCATTGTCTTTTAATCAAATAATCAGTTTCTGGGAGTCTATGCTTTAAATGCATTGTTGTCATTTATCGGTTTTCTCTCCTGTGGATAACAGTACTTGAATTCATGGCACGTAAGTCGGAAATTTAAGGTCGAATAATTCAGGACGGTCAACCCTGTTTTATGGACTTTCGTCAACTCCGTCATTCAGATACTACTACACATTGGCTAATACGCTGGATCAAACTCGCTGTGTAGAACCTGAACTTGATTACACAACAGACACAACCCGGTCGCAGAAAGAAGTGGGCATTTGTAGCTTATACTATTTGGATGTTGTGATCCATAGCATGCACCCAGAGTTGAGCACACTACAAAAACATTGAGCCGGATCAATGGGATGCGTCACAGCAGCCGATAGAGGTCATACTAAACCAACTTGAACTCAAGGTTGCGTCGCACACCGGTTCCTCTTCTTTCTTACCAGTTTAACTAGTCGCTGTTCCTCCTGTGTTCGGATGTGTACGTGTTCATTCGCGCCGTTATATCTGTCATCTTGGCTAACGGTCTATAGTACAACCTGAGCACCACTCTCTAGATATAAAGGACCTAGTCTGTTTTGGTGTAAAAAGGGCTCGGCTAGCGTGGCGATCAGCCTCATATCCAAAATATGTAAGTTGATTTATCGAAGCACAAGATCACAAGGAGTAGATAGTAGATACCTCATCTGTTTTTACTTCTTAATGTGTCTGATGACAACTTTATTAAGTTGTATAGCAGTTAGACAAGAAACTGTTCACATATAATGAAAGACTTGACCTATACGTTAAGTATGACTTAAACAAGAACCGTGTGATAATATACACTGCCGGTCAGAAACACTTCACAACGTTGCACATCACAAAAGCTAACGATACGGTTGAATCCACTGTAGAACATCCGACTTTTCCTCGTCGGTTCAACATCCTTGTGTTTGTCTATTGTGTTAGTGGCTTCGTTCGCTAATGTCAGACAATCGGGCCATCCGAACACTATTCACACAAGATTGCTATTGAACGTTTAGATATAACTGATCGGTCACGCCTAATTTGAGGTTACTAGCGTTTTGGTTAACTCGCTAGCCTAACAAACACGAGGGTCGGATTGCAAAGTGCGACTCGGACAAGGACATGCACTACTGATGAACACTAATGGGAGCTTAACTCTAGTTTAGTGCTTCCTTACGAAGTAGACTGACCGAAATGTTTTTCTGAACGCATGGAATATGATCGAGTGTGGGCAATGTTCACTTAGAAATGTCCGAATAACCGGCAGCTCGAACCATAATGTCGATGGGTGCGGCTTAACATATGGACGTTGGACTTCTTCGAAAATACCCACTGAAGTTATGAGAGCAAGACAGTTGCGAACAAGACTTGTTTTCTGACAAATTAAAATATAATAAATACAGAAACGGTAACCAAAGTGAGTAAGATATTGTCAACAGAGAATCCCGTGTTTGTTACCAGTTACATAATCAGTGTTCTAAATTGTGAGTGCGATTTATTGTGAGTAACGGAAGGTTTAGTGTACGCGTGAACTTCTGAGTGTAGATCGAATGTTTGTGTACAGTTTATCAAGTGCCATGAATAAGGTTGTTTTATATAACGTCCAGTCTGGTAAGATTTGAATCATGTTAGAGGTCTCAGTTGTTGAGGCTTCAACATTGATTGGATTTGACATATAATGGATTTCAATTCAAGTTACGACTAGAATAGTTCCTATGAGTTAAGGGTCTTCCTAAGGGTCTTACTAATGGGCTGCATCCAACAGTCATTGTTAATTTGACAGGGGCTTCCGTATATCCAAGTGGATTTTTATGAAAAAATATACTGTTGCCCGCAAAAACGTGAAAAGGAGATACGATTAAGTGAAATTGGCAAAATGGGGCAAGTATCGGGGATGTAACCTTCATCGTGTCTAGAGGACTGTAGTGAATAAGATGTAACATGACTGTGGGTGATAAACAAGCTTAACGCAGATGCCCGTAGCGGTTATGTTTATGCTGTGTTCTGGTCGGTTAAATATAGCCCCAATCGGTGAACTGATATGCGTCAGCTCTGATTAATACAAGAAGAATCTATAGTATTCGTCTGTCCTCTTATATAGTCTGGTGTTTGTCAAAGGAAAACTTCCACTTACGTCGGTTTGCCCTAACCCTGAGAACTCAACTTCAGATAGGCATATGTCCCAGTCGAGTTTGTGATCAGTTCTTGTGTTGGTCACTTCCCGTGGATCAACTTAGTTCCACAAGAATATGAATAGCACAAATCTGTTTAATTACGATGATCACAACTCCCTGATAGGGTGATTATACGACTTAATTGTAAATAGCCTTGAAACTAGCAGACACACATGCACAAAAGAGTTTGCGGTTCAATCCGAACATGAAAACATGATATGCCATATTTATGCTAATTAGTTCGCCCACGTTCAAACATAAATGGGGACGTTCTATACTGTATTAATCCTAATCACCGATACATTTTTAGTTCCAGTTTAGTGTTTTCTATTCATATTTCCAAATCCACATTACATTTATGGAAGTGCGTGTATTCTAAAGTTGAAATGTCTAACGGTGAAAAAGTATTCTGTTATTTCAGAAGAAGAAGAAGAAAAAAAAAACAGCCATAAATCAAAGCAATAACAAGGTTTCCATAGAATGACATTATTTTCAGTAAATGAAAATTAACCGAAGCGTAAACGAACAACCTGGTTGCACCACTGCAAACTCTTTCCCAATCCACTTGTCATGAACGCATCTTGGACAACTCTTCGCAAACACGCCTACAAATAACAGCACGTCTCAGACGGACAAACAACCTGGAGTAGAAATGGTAGAAAACAGGCATCGCTGGATTGACGTTACCCAAACTAATAGGACCCGTTCTGGCCAACTCCCTCCCATAATTGCCCTTATTCACCTTTCGTATGAGAAATGAGTTTAATTCCTATCAGAAGTGATTCTCCTGTGTATATGTGTGTGTGTTTGTGTGCAGGCGCATGATTACGCTTTACTCAAGTGGGTACTTCTGAGGCAAATTGAGCAAGTGAAATTGCGGATGGTATCCAATTGTTCCTCCCCACTTCTATCTCGTCGTCTGAAGGTTGGACCAACGGTTCGGTCTCAACGAATGGCGCAATCCTGGCTGGTGGTGGCGGCAGTTGTCGACAGGGGAAATGCAAAAATACACACGTACACATAATACGTATGAAGACAACCTTGAAATGTCGTTATCACCGTTCTCCGGCCGTACTAATCCGATTAAGAGGGCGACCGATTCACGCGTTGTAAGTGTGTTATAATCAGTTGTACAAGTGACAAACGTTGGGTTTTACAGCATCCCAAAGCAAACCTATGTACATTTCACTATCAACTGCCTCACTGTCTTGGTACGGTCATTGTAATATTTCTGAGAACTGGTTGTGAAAGCTTTTGATGGCTGTGTATATGGACCTGCTACTAGACTAACAAGTGGATATATATCCGCACAGGTCATGTCGTCCCAAAAAGTGGCCCGTCTCTCTCTCACGTTGTATAATTGGTGTCAAGTTGAGTCCACCTGTTCAAAAACAGCAAGACAGAAACTAGCAACATGCTCAATCATCACTTCTGTTAGAGCTATTCTGTAACGTAATATTCCTACCCCGACTATGCCCCAAGTTCTGAAGAGGCAACCACATTGGCCACTGCAACCGTTACATCACAGTTAGTGCGGCTAAATGGTCGTACAAACACCCGACCACATTCGTTTGTGAGTGGTGTTTCATAGTTTCAAGAAGGAAGAGAATAGCTGTGATTTGCATTACTGATGAGCTCTAACAAGCAAGAACCTGTTAAACGGTTTGTCTGAATTTGGAAACTACAGGTAAAAGTGAGTGATGTTCAGGTTATATCAACAAAATCCCCACTATTTATCACTAACCAGTACGAACACACCAGTGAAAAGAAAAACAAAAGTGGTATTTCCAGTTACTTATTCGAACGCCAATAAAACGGAAATTTGGCAAACACAATCTCAAGGACTCGTTCGGTTTCATTGATGACTCTGGTCAATTCAACTTAACAGACAAATTCATTTGTTCAACAGGCGTTCTATCTCTGTATATAAATTTCTATGCGACCTGGTTTTGATGTAAAAAGTCTTACCTTTCTACCGAAAATGTCGATATTACTATGAACGGCTAATGTGGGTTTTAACTTTCCCTGAAAGTCATATCGACAAATGGACGGAGTTGCCTTGGTCAACTCAGCTGGATAAGTACTGTCTAGCCGTTTTATGCCAACAACAGAACAGTGACTTAGTAAAGAAATTTGCCGCTACACAAAGGTTGTGCGGATGTAATTCTCTTGTCTAACCGATCTCTGCAAACGATTGATGGCAATGAAACAAATAAATGTCTTTCCCCTTAATTTAACGACGGCCTAGGATTACTGGCAAATAATGGGGTATTCGGCTGAAATAAATTTAAAATCACTCAGTTGATCACATTTGTTGTATCCCCGTGGACCTCTCAGTTAACCACTTTCAGAAAGAAGCACTATATCGGTGTTTCCCCCTGGTTAGAACTCTCCAATAGTGCATATCTTTCCCACGGTCGGGACTAGAACTCCGGCCACGTTTTCCTGAGGTAATTGTGTTAACCACTGCGACATTGACCTCATATTAGGCACGACCGAATAACCATATGTGAACACTCAACCACTTTCGCTTATGAGTAATGACCAAGTTGCCGGATAGCCTCGAGAGGAGACACACTCACTGTCTGTTAACTCCAATCAATGACCCCTCGACTAAGACTTCTCTCCAAGTTGAAACCGGAGAGATAATTAACTTGTTGAGCGGTATTTTGCTTACTGATGAATGGTAGGGGATTTTGGTTCTCATATAGATTGAACAACACCCACAATTGATCGCAGCTTTCGCATTCCCATAGACTTTTCATTCGGCCCCTTTCGAAAAGAAGCCCTAGACTCAAGTTTCGCTCTCATTAGAGCTCGTCAGTTGTGCACATTCTTGCCACTGTCGGGACTAGAACACCGGCCACGCTTTCACGAATTAACCCTGTTAATCGCTGAGCCATTGGCGTCACACTAGGTACAGTCGACTTATCATATGCGAACGCCCAGCCACATTCTCTTGTGAGCAATACTGGGGTTGTCCGATCACCTATGAATTGGGAAAAGACAGGCGCTTACCGCCTCTATACAACCTTCTCAGCCGCATGGGTGGTGGATCAATGAAAAGCTCTGTGTACCGAAAGTTAATTTGGACTAGCCAGTACACTCATTTTGCAGGCTCCCCATCAATGAAGCATGGGCCAGTAAACTAGACTTATTTGTTCATTAGACTGTATAGTCATCTAACTTCGATTAATTACAACTATGTTAGATGGTCATGGATATCACTTGCGATTTATCGCTAGACACGGTCAACGACGGATAGAAAGTAGACCAAGTATCCGCGGGAGACCAGGGGAAAAACCTTATTAAAATTCCATCCAAATTGCTTCAAACTGCAGAAACGCCTAGTCTTAAAGATTAAGAGAACTTATCATGCGGCAAAGATTATGGTCCTCGAGTGCAACAATAAAATACCGTCGCATTTCATCGGAGGGGAACAATCTGTTGGCGCCAAATCACACTACGATAATCAGTCTGGGTATAACTACAGAGGAGGGTATTTCGGCAGAATCAATAAGCATTGAAATTCTAAAATAGTGGAAAATATACAAAGTGGGTTCAAAAACTCGAATGCAGAGCATGATTTCATCGTTCATGGAAAAGCCAACAACAAGAAATCGTTGGGGATAAGACACACACTGACCACAAACACTTCCAAGTATAAAACAGCTTCAAAAATGTCAAGATAATGAACGATGTAGGATTTTCACGAAAGGGGCTTGAATACAGGCCTTACACGAAAACATTAGGGGAGAACAGAGTACGGAGAAGCTTAGTAAGATCACCGTTCACACTTGATCGTAGCCTTCTCATTCAAACAAGTCTTTCGGCTAACCCACTTAAGAAGCAGGTAACCACTAGATTCGAATTTCGTTCTTATTAGAGATCACCATTAGTGCTTATCCCCTTCTGGACCGAAACTCGTATTCGGGTCTTGCTTGGGCTTGTGAGGTTAGCGTGATAACCACAGCGCCAATAAACCTACAATAGGCATGACCGAATGATCATATGGAAACGTTCCAGCACAACCTTGTGTAAATAGTGTTTAACTTGGCCAATCTTTTCTATAGGAGGATGAACAGAATCGGTTCGTTCGACCCAATCGATAACCCTGTGATCAGGACATCTCAGTTAGCTTGAAGTTACTGTGTTTGTTGAACCAACTAAACACTGTTTGAATGTTTCATAGAAGTTCGGGGATTTAGATGATTTCAAGTAGAACACTATGTACACTTAATTGCAACCCTCATTTTCTGGTCGTTCAGTAACGTCAACATCTGTTACGTCAGGACCTTTCATCTTGTGTAATTTTGTACGTGTTTGCTAAGCTTTCAAAGTGATACGATAAAAGCTGTACTAAAATATATGCACCCGAGGTCTATCAGCATCAAAGGACTGCGTGGGTTAATTTGTGCTGATACAGTAGAAAACAATATCAAACAAGTGGAATAATGAATAGGACCAAAAGTACATTCACCGTAGTAATTCCGAGGAAGACAGTCCATAGTGAAGGTTTTTAATTAAAGGAAGGTAAAATGGCGAGAAAACACTGAAAGAAATACAGACGACAACGGAACAGTTGGCAACGGACGTAACTGAGCTGAAAACAGCATCACCGAGAAATGATAAACAAGGAGGCTGTATATCATCTGTGGTGAAAAAGGACAATGGAAGAACGACTGTTCAACCTGGCAGTTTAGAAGGTCGGGCGGGTCAACCAGCAATGAGAGCTGTTGAGAGAGGGCTGTGTACAAAAAGGTTGAAGTTGACGGAGAGATAAAACAGTGTTTGGTGGATACGGAGTCGGATTTTTCGTTGATTGCTCGTGCAGAGAAGCAAAACGTAAACCTGACATATATACTGAACAGAAAACTTGGAGGCCATAACTTGACATTTGACGACGTAAACAAAAGCGGGATGCATAATTACAGCACCATCTCGTTGTATCTTCAGAAACTAGACAAACGATATTTGGGGTCGCTTTTCTTATTTCACCTTATGCTGTGATTGATTTGAAGCTCAAGAAGCTGTCGACCAGGTACAGTTCTCTGATACTCACGAATCGGCAACAGAATAGCGTCAATCATGTACGCACGGCCAAAACACTCATCTGCACGACCCCTGTGCTCCAGTGCACGGTTGGGAATTGCACGGAGTTATTTATTAATGGCGTTGATTCGTACGGACTCTGCAACCGGATTGGACATGGACTAGCAATAATCACAGTATTCCTGTAGGATAACCGGTTCGTTTTGAAGAAGAAACGAAGAGACAAATGCGGAACATGTTGGATGAACATGTTATCAAAGTAGCCAACAGTCCGTACAACTCGCCTTTTCTTCTGATGAAGAAATCCAGTTGGAAATATCGTTTTTTGTGGATTTCAGACGGTTGAATGGGGTAACGCCAAACACAGTTATGGCAATACCGTCCGTCGTTGATAGTTTCGGCAAGTTGTGACAGGCGAACTTGTTCCTGGTGTTGAACTTACGCACGGAATCCTGGCAGGTGGCAATCAAACCCACCGGTCATGAGAAAGTACATTCACAATAAGCGAAAACAATACTAGGCATGTCGTTTGGCTTAGTCGGGGCACCGTTCACATTTCGACACCTGATGGTTCGATTGATAAAACGGCCGGGTAATGTGGTTATATATATATATATATATATATATATATATATATATATATCGGAACACATAATCTGTACACGCCTCTTACCTACATGCTGTCTTAAGACAAATTATGAACTGTGAACTGCGGATGAATGCTGGTAAGTTGCAGCTCGAGCGACCGTCAGTGATGCTACTAAGACACAAGATTGTTCGAGGTGAAATCAGGCCTCTGTCAGAGAAAATAATGACAATTAGGAATTCGTGGCCCCGAATTCTAAGCGCACGCAGAGACACTTCTTGAACCAGATCTGCTACAGTCAGTTCGTGAAAAATTGGCATTCCATTACGTCACCACTGTACGGACTCCTTTCTGTAGACGAGATGTCTGAGTGGACTGGCGATGCTCAGAGAGCGTTCACGCGAATGTAACAAGAAATAGAGGAGTGGCAACTGACGCTGGAACTTTTTAATACAAAAGTAACGCTCACCGTAGCAGTAGATTCCAGTGACCGCAAAATTGATGCAGTATTCAAGCAGCAGTAGGGAGTAATCGAATGTGTCTGCAGAGTAATGATCCCAGCGGAGCAAAAATATTAAACCACTGAGAAGGAATGTTTGGCAATTGTGTGGGCACTAAAAATGTGGTGACCTTACTTGTTAGGTGAACAGTTTCACGTGGAGACGAATCGAAAACCTCTTGAGGGGACCGGGATCGCGAGGTTATTAAGAGGCAAATTAGCCCGATGGGCATTGCGTTTAAAGGAATATGATTTCACGATCAGTCATGTACCTGTTTCTAGCATTTTGTCACTGGTTTCCTTTCTTGAATGCAAGCAGACTACGAAAGCCCCGAAGGGACTTTTAGAGTGGACAGATAAACAATAGTGGAGTGTGAACGAGGGATCACACTATACTAGTCACATTATTACTCAGTAGTCAGGCACACACATCTACAAGGGTATTGCAATAATCGAGGAGAAATAAGAGAAGAAACATTGGAGTACACTCTGCCATAAAATGGTATTTTCTGTACATGAAGTTGATATGGGCAAATGTGATGCTGTTAGAAGAGTGTTATGTACAAATGACTGCCTTTCTGTTGCATTGTTGAAGCATATGCGACGTGTGTTGATTTTGCAAATAAATAATCCTTGAGCCACCCGTCTTTATGAGTGACAACACTAGCACATCTATAGCGTCATGACAAGGTCCTACGGAAAGTGGTCGATACTCTGATGAGAGACGTGTGGATCCAAGCACACACTAACGACGAAGACCTGTAAATAATCGTTTCCTGCTGGAGAAGATTTGGTCTAAACAGCGCGAGTATGTTAACGTGACAGCGCAGCATCGGCAGGTCTCATGCGGTGGTTGTTCTGGCTACTGATGAGGAAACTGTTAACAGACTGCTCTGAAGTAGCACATGCCGAATGTACCAGAACATATGATCTGCTGCAACTAAGAGCATACTGACGGAAGGTAAAAGGCGACGTGGCGAAACCAGTGCATGGTAGCCAGTTGGCAAATTGGCACAGTATACCGGTGCAGCAAACCAGAAGAAGATCAATGATCTGAGAGACAACATTACTTCGATCACAGAGAATTCGTAAGCAGGTACAAAGGAGTCAAGGAACCTGGGAGGAGCAGAAGTGTTATATAACAAGCAATTTCGTTTGTGAGCAGTATCGTACGACACGTACACGCTGGAAGAAGAGTGCAGATCTCAACGAGAGAAAGATAAAGGACCATTGGCGACTATTAAAAACGTGTACATCCACTATGTGTGGCGTGTCATCGAAGCGACTGACGATGCAATGCAATGTCTAACAGTGGGTACAGATACACGCCAACCATGCAAGCAAATGTTCGTGTTCGTTGTTTTGTGTTTTCACGCATGTTTTACTTGATTTTGTGCAATAAACAACTTCGCTGGTCAAGCGCCTTTTGAGGTTATAACATCAGAGCTTATCAGTAGCGCATATCTTCGTCCGGATCGGAATTCACACTTCGGTTTTGGTGCTTGTGAATTCAGATTTTTTCCACAATGCCATCAACATGATTCATGTATTGTTGCTCTTGTACTGTTCACTATGGCTTGTTTTTCCTCTTTTCAGTCTCGGTTTCCGAATCCCTCGATTTGACGTTGATCATTCCCTTCTTTGATGCCTTGATATTTATTTTCTTTCGAATTTTAAATCTTAGTTTAATCCAATGCCTCCTACTTACTCATACGTTTTTATCATGTATTACTTTTTCTTCTGAACAGTGCGTTAATTGTTTGTTCCTGTATCTGCCCCGGTAACCTGATCAGAACCCAGGAGTTACGATTCCTGGTTTCTCGTGTAACGTATTGTTGTTGTTAGTTGTGTTAGCCGTTGTGCTTCCTTTTGCTCATAGACTGAACTCGATCAACCGTTTTGTGGTTGGACTGCAAGCGAGCAAGCATCCACTACAGCCCCAGAATGGGTTGAGAAGGGGTTATTTTGCAAACGGTTGTCCCCCACTGACCACCAGCGAAGAGGTGGACAGCTATTTCGACATCGTTGGGTCTCACCAGCGCCACGCACGCCAGGGGATCAAACCCACGACCGGTGAGTAGGTGGTGAATTGTAGTCTAAGCACTTATGCACTGGACCACGCGGCCACGGTGATGGTCACTGGGGTCAACCGTTTACAAAAAATCCTTTTTCAACTCATTCTGGGGCTGTGGTGGATGCTTGCTTGCTTGCAGTCTAACCACAAAACGGCTGATCGATTTCAATTTATGTACAAAGGGAAGCGCAACGGCTAACGCAACTAATACACATACCTTCCTGCAGCGCCGGTGAGCGTGATTCCGTTGTCCAGTGCATAAGTGCTTGGACTACAATCTGCCACATATTCACTGGTCGTGGGTTCGATCCTCTGGCGTGCGTGGTGCTGATGAGACCCAACTAGGTCGAAACAGCTGTCCACCACTTCTTTGGTGTTCATTGGGGTAAGCCGTCTGCATATTTGTGTTGAGTCTAATGACAGGTCGATGATGCGATGTTCTCTACGGTGGCCGAATTGAAGTTTAACGGGGATTTATTCCTTTACCGTGTCAATTGTATGCACTACTGATGGCCTCTTTCAAAATCACAACACAAGCATGTTTGTTTTCCAAGGTTAATGACTGAATTGTCAATGGAACTGCGACAACTACAACCAGTTACCAGTGATAATTAATCTGTTTCAAACGAACCTTGAGTACATCTCAATAACAACTGTATTTTGAGTGCAGAATATAAATATTACCTTCATTTGATCCGTCAAACTTTTCATCTTCCTTCCGTTCTACTCCAACAAACACAGATAATTCTATTCTGTCCCATATCATTTAGGTTTTGTTTGTTGCAACCGGCCTTTTTCGAACCGGCCAGTTGCACATACTCTGTCATGAATAGGGGGTAAATATGTAGACATACTTGCGCACTGGAATCCCTTGAGGCATATTTTACAAAGATTCATCTGTTTATAGTCAGACATACCTATCACCGTATTTTGCCTTTGTTGATTTGCTCACAGATGTTCGACTTTACGTTTAAGATTCGGTTACTGCAAGATTACGAAGGTTTAACACAAACAATTTAGTTAGAAACGGTCTCTTATGGTTCTGCCCACTAATAGCACCAATAAAAAGAGAATGTTTTCACGTCACTGAACGTCTTTCACTGATCACAACGATTGAACATTATAGTGCTACTAAGTACGGAGTGTATTCTTCCGTATACGAATGCTACACCGGTTTTCTGGGACTTAACAAACAAACTGCAAAACAGGATAGAGTTGGGGAAGCAAATAATTTCTAATGACAGCTCTCCCAGTTTCAGAATGATCGAAATATTATATGCCGTGCATACGACGGTTGGTTCTTTATCACTGTACATTTTGCAGTGACTTATAGCAAATGATAATTCTGAAGATGCTGTCTCACAACTGCTACCGGTACTCAGATTAATACGGAATCGTTACTATTAAACATACCAAGTTGAATGCCACTCACATCGGATTACAGTGTTTGTAGACAAATTGACTTTCCAGCCGGCCTGTTTCGAAAAGAAACACTAGGTTTAGGTTCCATTCCTGTCAACTCTCGTCAGTGGTGCATATTCTTGCCTCGATCGGGATTTGAATCATATCACTTTTATGCAGCAATCGTGTTAACCAATGCTTCACCAACCACATACTGGGCACGACCGAACTGTCTTTTCTGAACACCAATCATCTTTGCCTGTGAGTAGTGCTCAGGTAATGGACAAGTACCCTAATTTGGGACACAAACGTAGAACTGAGTGTATGTTTTTGAGGGCCTAGTTGGCTAATGTTTAACCAACATCTTCTGCTGTCTTTCTTCCAAAAATCTCATGATATCTTTGTTAATGGGTCAGGAATGCCGAGTGACCGTGTTGGAATTATGTATTGCCCCTAGCACTGTTCGCCAACATATTCTTCATTCCAGCTTACTACATCTGCTGCTAACCTTCACAGTTGCTAGATCCGCATACTGGTTATGGGCATTGGTGCTACTTGATTCTCTAGTGAAATTTGAATGATGCGGCAACAAACAAATGCTAGATGACAATATTGTGAGGTTGGTGTTAAAAATAACAACAAAGATGCACAAACAGAGAGCAAGTTTTTTTCGAATTCTGGGAGTTGCCAAAGATCAGTGAGATAGAAGGTTGTGCTAATCTATGGGGAGGGCGTTAAAATTGAGTACAACTTCTTGTATGTTGGGGGTCAATTGTTGTTTGATGCTTTGATGATGTTGCAGATCTTCTTCAATGGTCTGTTTCTTTTTGTAAATCTTCTAATGATATTTTCCTGTTCTCTGAAATTTCTCCCAAGCGTCCATGTTGGTATGATCCATTGATAATCTTAGTCACTTTTAGTTCGGCCCTGTGACGTTCCGTTATGGCTAGCAGCTGATTTCTGATTTGAATATCTTGGAATCTAACATGCGATTTACGTACTACCGGTAGACGGTACATTGATGAAATGGTTGATTAGTTCACATTTGAAGTGGAATCTTCTCACTGTAATTTGTGTATTACGTACGGTCATTTTTATACCGTTTTATATTCAAACAAGTTAAGGGCTTAACTTAGCTTGATCTATCTAAGTCGGTAAAATCCAGTTAAGCTTACCCGTTTGTCAGTTACATGTTAGTTAAGTGCAAAACGTCATTTCTTCGGAGATACTTACTCCAGTTACTCTTACTAGGATCAAACGAAACCATTCTGCCTTTGAGGCAATTGTCTTTAAGATGATGTGTTGGGAGAATCATTGTATTTCTCCGTCGGTTTACCCTTCCCTGACCTTTACAAAACCTTCGTCATCCCGCACAATGACGTTATATAATCCATGCACATTTGCCCAGGACGAATATAATACTTTCAGTATGATTGCCTGTCCTCTGTAGGTTCCATCATTAAAATAATTCGCGTGCATCTACTAACCGCCAAGCTCGTCAACTCCAACAGCAAGCATTAGCGTTCGCTCATTCTTTGTAACGTCGGACAGTACTCCTCATCTATCCTCACATTCTTTAATATAAGTGTCATCAGTTAGCTTGTCCATCAAAGTACCTTTGTGTTACGATTCGAATTCAGTACCAGTTATATGGGCATTATGTAAATAATTGACAATATTGTACCATGCGATGAGTTGGTTCCGATCATTCTACTCTGGCTCCGACCCCAATGGATGTACGAGATGGATCAGCTCGAACACCATCAATATCTGCATGATTTATCAGATAGAATTTACAGCCAATTCTTTGTCTGTGTGGATAACTTGAAAATCTGAATCTACCATGACTTCAGTTTGCAGGTTGACCTAGAAGCAGTCAAGCCATCACAGAGAAACAGTGTCTTCTCGCCAACTATGAAGAATGTCTACACATGTTTCTGGGTGTTGATTATGGCAGCATCTTCGTAATACGCAAAGCACAAACGGTAGTCCTGGTTGCAGTTTGCAGTCATCGGATGAAGCGCTTGTTTTCGCCCAATCGGTCTGTGTCTCTGGGACCTACTAATACCGTTCGATCGATGGATTATTGAACGATAGAAGACTTTGTGTTTGATAGCCGACTTGAATTTGTCTTTCGTTACTCTAGTCTTTGGTTTCGGCTGTTGCTGCACTTCATGTCACCCACTACAATTACTGTGTTATGTGCTTGTTGACGATTTAATAGTAAGTTGATTTAGCTCAATGATCAGATTCGACTTAAGAGTTTAAACTATACGCACAGTGAAACACATCGGTTCAATTGTTCATCCCCAAACAAAGCGCCATATTGAATGAGAAATGATTGTACCGTGTGAAATGGCTAAATTGATTCCTTGATCATGGAGTGGTCGCAATGAAAACCCAAGTTGGACAAAAATCGCACTCGATCCGCCCTTATTTTTCTTCTACTAAGTCACAACGATTGAGTGATCCCCGTTAAATATTTTGACCTACAGTTCTTTTTCTTGCGCGCTCATAGACTGTACTTCTGACCACGATACTCTCTGCTCGTAAGCTGTCTGATTCAATGGGGCCTTCTGCACTATCCTTGTGCGGCAGGATTTTCGATCAAGTGTGTGGAATCATATTCTACTCATACTAATAAATACTCAAGTCAGGTTGGTTAAAAATTCCCAGGGTAGTTATCAGAAAACAATAGTGTAGCGAACAAGCTCGTTTTCGGTTATTCATCATCAGGTTAATTACATAACAATATATATGAAACAGAGTTGTCAGGGCGAAACGAACAAAAACCAGTAACAAGTTTGAATGAGATCAGATACATCATCGACACACACAGAAACAAATACTCAAGTCAGGTTGCTATCAAAATAACCAGCAATCTATGGTAATGGTGAGTGAAAAAGTTCAAACTGTTGTCAACTTCCAGTGTTGATAGCTGATTTGTTTAGTTTAATATGAACACTTAAACCTTATCATACTGGTTTCTCAAATAAAATGAAGTTTGTAATTTCAAATATTTTAAGAGATCAATTTAACCCATCAAGCAGCGTTTCTATTACACATGAAACGATTAGAATCAGTAGGAATGAACGTTTTGACTGCAATATTTTGATCACTTCCTGTGGTATGGTGGTATGCACACAAATGAAAAATACATTCAAGATCTAGATAGTACTGATGGGACTTAGTAGAAACAAATCTGAGAGTATCGTGCAACTTTTCAGAACATTCTATGGTCACTTCTTTCTATATTTTCTCGCATACTCACTACTGACAACGGACATACCAGAGATGATAACACTTGGATTAAAACAAGCAACCTTTAGATTATGACTGAAACATGTTTTTTCTTTTCTGTATCCTTTTCGAAACAGACTTTAAAAAATGTCCCGAAGTTTAGAGACCTTACGAACTGTGATGCAAACAATCAGTTCATTTTATTGATTTGCAACTTCCATTATATCTTTCGAGATTTGTCATTTGGATATGAGGCAGGAATTCGAGTTTTCAGCTGCTTTCCAGTATCGCGTGTCAGTTCCACGCTGTTGCTGTTTCATCATACAGAAATGCCGAATCAGCGGTTATTGTCAAGGTTGGCTATGTCCTAGAATTAGTTCCCAAAGTTGACCTCGATTTGAACTATAAAATTTCAGTTGTTCACTCTTGTTCACAATAATATCTATATTTCATGATCAATGTTTTCGTGGATCAACAATGGGTTTTAGTAACGGCTATCCATAGCTTGTTTCTATGTCAAAGTGGAAACTGACAGATAGGAATCAGCCCAATTAGGCAAGCCTTTGAACAAACCGACACCTTATCGACTAATCGATTTCCGCATCAATAGCAAGTTCATTAGCAAACCGTGCGGAATCAACACCTCATGAATTCGGCAAGCTGATAGACGTCTGTC